>UZAF01016145.1:20652-41900 GCA_900617895.1 Haemonchus placei
AGAATATCTGGAACATGATCAAATTGCAGGTTAATGGTGGTAAATATTCACAATACACCCACGCTCCAAATATAGGAATATCGCATGATTAGGTCCTGTAGGAAAGGAGTTACGGTTGAAAAGTACGACTGAAGAACCATTTCACCGAAGACTTTTGAGCGCTACTGTAGATTACCCACGGACGACAACCCTAGCTCGTTTCAATTTTTCGCACACACCCGCTGCAGCGATCGGCACCTGTAGTGCCCGAACATTTTACAGTGGATATGGCTCTTCTACAGACTATTGGCTCCCCCTGTTTTTGCTCACGTTGTCTGCTATTGCTTGGAATCCACGCTACCGTCCACGACTGAGGAGGTTGACCAGAGAATAACCTGAAGTAGAACAAAACCCAGTTCTGTTGTAGGGCTCGCCTCCTTATCGATAGATAGCATTTTTTCTTGTGAATGCATTGCAGGGGGACGGAACATTCACCCAACTCTACATATACGCGGCGAAAAGTGGTGTTTCAAACGCTTCTGGCGCCTATCATTGGGGCGCAAATTTGAAGTATAGCAGATAAGTAGCATCAGTTGACCCTACTTACCCAAGCTACTGTACGTTAGGCTGCTGAAGAACAACCGCGCAAAGCACAGAATTCTCAACCTCCGCAGCACAGACATGCGCTCAATGTCCTTCATTCGTGACGAGGAATTGTACGCATGAAACGCAAAGAAACGATAAGCAGGACACGTGGTCAGACGCACAGACAACAGGTGGACCACTCGCGCTACATTCTGGTACCCACGTGACATTAAACGCACATTTAGCCGTCTTGTAACGAGAGGGAGTGACTCTCCAAAGAAACTTCAGGGAAATGTTAGCCAACACTGGTCCTAAACCGCTCAAGATCATCAGAAATAGAGGGAAGCGTGCGCTCGCCGCCGAGGGTCATCAGCCGACGATGAGCTTCCAAGTATCCAGGTAAGTAAGTATCCAACTTCTTTTTAAGGTCTGTGCCCTAATGATAGGGCGCCAGAGTCGTTTGCATCGCCCCAAATTTCGCCGCACAGTTAGCCGCATCCATCCAGAATTGGGTGGACGTACCTACACCCCATTGCAGCTGCGTAATTCGGTACGGTGTAAGAAAAAAGGTGTTGCAGAGCACGGATTGCAGACTGAAGTTGTTCATCGAGTCCGTCTTACCAGAACAGGACGAAGTAGCCTTTCAGGCTCAAAATATGCTGCTATTAATAATAAAACATGCTTGGAATACGATTTAAAATCAAGCCATTACAAAATTAAGCTCTAACCCCTAGTCACTGAAACCATCGTGTAGAGCTCGAATTGCTGAGAACAACAATATAATCAGCTTAGGGGAAGCTTCTTTTCAAATTGACTATAATGAGGACTGGAAGAATGCGAATTCGCATTTTTCGTGCAAGTTCAAGATTTCTTGTGGCGGGTACTGAATGAGCAAACAGTCAAGAAATGAAAGCGTTTATGATGAATAGTATGGTAATGGCGAAAAATCGTAAAAACACAGGGAATTCGGAAAATTGAGCTCTTCTCATACTGCTTCATTTTCAGCATTGTGCCAGGGAAGGCAGCTGAAAGGAGCTCTTGAACGAAATTTCCGCCTAAGCAAATGCGAAACGGAATGAGAACAGTTGCATAGATAGACCCCATCTCTCTTTTAGGGGAGAGTCTAGAACGCACATCACTGAGCTTCCTTGGGGACGACCGCTGCACAAGTAGAACTCAAGCTCTGAGTGCTTCTTGAGGAGCCTTCCCCGATGGGATTGACGGGATAACGCCTATTATCCCCTATCTTGGAACCAAAGCTCCTTAACAGTAGGCTATGTGAGAAGCCACTCTCCTTCCCAACTCGGTTTTCAATTTCGTGGTGAAAATGACGAGTGTCAAGTATCCTAGGTATTCTAAGCATCTCTATCCCCTCCGAATTCCATATCGTGATCTGTTCGGACCTGCTTCGCCATCTCAACGATTCAAATGAAGGATTTGTTGAATGATGATGACTGAACAATTTTGCGTTTTCTCCTGCAGTGCTGGCTTATCTTGATATCTTGATAATGCTCAAACGAAAGTGGTTTCGAGTGTCAAATCATAGTTCATAAGTACATAGCAGACTCAATACTGAACGAGTGATCTGAAGTTCTTCAAAATCAGTTTGTAATCGAGCAACGCCAAAATAACCATGTTGACTACTCCAGAGCTAACTACAAACGTAACATTCCGCTCGTTCATGAGAATGGGCTCCACGACACCAAGGACAAGTCAAGTCTTATGGTAGTCAACGACAGAAATTGTCTGTCAACCAACATTGAGCGGGAGCGTGAAGGATGGTTGGTTTGGGCGGAATTCAATTCTTGCGGCCACAACTTCGGCTTTTCTACACTATAAAAATATACGGAAGCTTTTAGTATGGAAGAATATTTCGCTATACGTGCTAGCTTGTATCGAAGCTATATGTGGTACAAAGAAAGTGCAAGGATCGCTCGATGCGAAAAAAGGTTGGATTTCGAACCTAAAAGCTAAAACGTCAAAGAGTGGGGTGAATTGGTGAGAATGATCTTCAATTTTGGGAGAGGGCCTTGCTTTGGAGAAAATAAAGGGGCCAGAGCAGCGAATTTATCGACGGTGTGCAATCACTGTAGGGATAAAAGAACGATTCATAGCATTTCAAAGCATGTATGTTCCAGGCATCACCCATTTGTATCCAATTCGAGCAGAAAATTTCATGTGGCTCGAGTTTCTCTCCCACCGAAATTGGCAAACTCGCAGCTGAGTGAGCGCAAGTGGGAATTGCCATCACATCCCTATAGTGCAAAGAACTCCGAACCGTACTTCCTCAGCCGAGTCAGTACAGTACAATTCAATACACAACAACACAATACTTCTACTGTTCCGCTCATTCCATCCAATTTCATGTTTGGGTAGAAGTTCAAGTGCGACATTGGTGGCGTGACTGGTACCACACTCTCTTTGAGAACAGCTTTTGTGGCTTCTAATTTTTTCAACTATTCCTGGTTGGAAGAAGTAGAACTTGCTTATGAAGGTCTATTTCGGTGATGACATGGGAACTTTCAAAAACAGCAGATTTGAACAGTGTATTAAAGGAATAGACGACTCGACATGAGCAGCCTGCCAACCTAAAGCAGGTGGGATGGGAAACGCCCGTTCCAATCGTCAACGAAACTAGGGTCATAGCGCAAACGTCGCGCTCAACGCAGCCCAATGCGATCTCGGGATGAACACGTTTGAGCAGCTAACGCCATTGATGATGAGTGAAATTCACTTGTAGAAGAAGCCAAGTGAAGTAGAATAGGGTTCCCGAGTTTTTTTTTCATGTAACGTAGGGACGAATTGGAAAATGAGGTAGTAAGGCTGTGAATTGAAGAATATTCTTTACTAAAGTGCAGAACCGCTGCAGCACCGACGTTGTGTTCGAATGTCGCACAGGAGTCTCGTCGACGATAGGAACGAAGCGCAACCGAGGAACAGTTGTTTAGAGACTGCTAAATGAAGAGGCTTCCCACCAGCTATCGTCAGAGCCTTTACGTGGCTCTTCACGCAGCACCTGTTGGAATGTAAAGCACCCATCTCGCAGAAAACTAACAAGACTAGGTTTGTGTGTGTATCTATGGGTATGCGTATACTAGCTTTAGCCTTACAAGATTCTCAATCCTACTGAGCTAGCGTTTCAGCCGCTTCGCCTTCGTCGAAGCCTGAAGGTCGAGAAACCGATTGGGATTGATATTCATACATATAAGACCACGCCATACATGAGGCAGTTCCGTTCTGTGTGTATTCCTACAACCCTAATTTCTTCCTCCTTCTACTTGATCAAATTCTCTCGAACTACTGTGCTCCTTTCTTCGGAAGTGGATGGCAAACAAAATGAATGCTTCACGCAAAAAGTGATGGACATACGCTTTGGCATTTTCAACCAACAGGCATATAAGAACAAATTCACATGAAGAAGACCAAAAGGATGTGGTTTCCATTTCCTAATATCGAAGTCCAATTATCAAAGGGAACAGCACCGATCAAATGGTACCTCTCGCTGTGAGAATATCTCATTCACTACCGCTCGATCCACCCCATGAGAACAAAGTCTGTTATCAGTAATGTGTTCAGAATTGTCAGTTAAGTCTCCTCTGATGATGATCCCATGACAGAATCGCTGGACATGGCTCGAAGGGTTGCGTTTTTCGATGGGTTTACTGACCACCACCGGTCGTTATAACGAGAAACCTTTGTCGACGCCCGGTCCGTAATCGTCTATACAGTATCTTGTGTGGCACCCCAGATCGCACTGTGTGTCCTTTCCACGACTGGAGTGGGAGCCATGTACGAAATTTGATGCCGGGTCTGTGCTGCATTGTAGTTGAATTGGGGATCTTATGAAAAAGCTAAGGGAATCTCGCACGCAAACATTTCTGGGAATGTATGAATGAATGTAATGAATGTCAAATACGAATGAAATGAATGTCAAATTCTGTGTCATGATGAAAACGAATTTACATTTACAGTAGCCATCTTGACACCAGAAAAGGAGGCCACTGGACAGACACTTGAGGTGTATTGGATTGCAGCTAGGAATCCTTAAATTAGCAGAAAGGAGGAGTGTGTTGATATAACTCGCGACCTCGCGCTCTTTCCGACCTCTGCGAATTTTGGAATTACGGTACGGTCAGGAAAGAGATGTGTTTGCGCTGTAAGCAAGAAGTTATTTCTGGGTGGTCAATCTAGTGCTCTGACGGCATAGATATTGATAACCCAGAGCACCCTTGTGTCTATTGGGTAAGTGGGTATTTAGGTTTCAGCAACTGTCACGTGTAATTTTCTGGCCTCATGTAAAGATCGATATCAATTGGCTCTTTCAGGCTCTGATGAAGGTAAAACGTCAACCCGTCAAACTTGAAAGTCCTGGAGGGCTAAAGCTATAATGGTATACATCAAGTCCAAGGCCAAGCCAAGATTGCGAGAAAGTCTATCATAGTCTATACCGGCAACTGTGTTGCTGTCTAGAATGGGAGATCCAGGCGTTATGGGCAACTGTCGCCCAATCTCTCTACCTCCTCTACTGCCCGCTCTACAAACTTTTCACATCGGTCATCCTTAACAAGTTCGGTAGAACACCAGATGGGCAGATGCAAGCGAGCAGAGTTTTGAAGGCCAAACCCGAATCGTCAGAGGACTTAACCAAGTACCGCAGCCGTATAGGATGCCTTCACGTCAGGCGTTCATCGTATTGAAAAGGGCATCCGGTACCGTCGAGACGGAAGCGGTAATCAAAGCCCTGAGCAAACAGGGTGTTAACACACAATATATGAGGATACTTCGTGAAATCTGCAACGAGTTCACAAACAAGATTTTGTATTCTACAAGGAAGTCACTGTCAGGCGAAGAGACGGCCTGGTAGGGTGATACCATCTCACCCAATCACTTCAGTACCGCTCTCGAGAACATCGTTCAACATTTAAATGTTTGAAATGAAAAGATTTGAAGTGAACGTCGAGTGGCGCTTCCCACATCATCTCCGCTTCACAAACGACATCGCTGGTAAAACACCGAACACCGAGTGCGTGGAACGAATGCTGGCCGAGTGAGACAGCTTCGTTTGAAGATCCGCTCATACCCGAACTTAATGAAGGACATTACCATGAGAAACGGTCTGGTACCTGTTGCTTCCCTTACGCTGAATGGAACGAATATCTTCGAATGCTATAGCTACGTGATATAGGTCGGCAAGTCAACATGATGAACGATCCAGAGTCTAGCAGAAGGGACCGCGCGGTGTGGGGAGCATTAAAAAGCACTGAGGAAGCAGCGAAGAAGGCAAAGAACATACAACACTAAGCTCAACTATCTTCTGAGACTTGGACACACGAACGCAGGATGAACACGCGATCGACGTCGTTTGCGCGTTGCGGAGAGGAGAATGCTCGGAGTTTCTAGATGTGGAAAAGGAAAGGAAAAATTGCGCAAAGGAGCCGGTCTTTTTGAACTGTGTCAGCCACCAAAGGGGACGCTGTAAACTACGATGAAATGAGACACGTTATGCAAGTTCAAAATCGTCATTGGACGAGTGTGGTTACTATCAGGATTCCGAGAAGGAAAACGCGCGAAAAGTGGGACGGCCGCAGTGCGATAGTTCTTTACGAAAGGGAAGAATGAAAAGTATGCTATGCATGGTGCCCCTCGAGCGAGACGAACTATCATGGCTTGCGACATGGACCAGGGGATACGTTACAGGCGCTCGAGAAAATCGATGATAAGCGGGATGACAGGTCGCCGAAGCATCGTACTATAAAAGCTTCGAAGCTAACTATGAAAATCAGAAATCACCGGTGCCGCAATATATCCTCAGCACGAAGTTAAATAGCAAGTCAACACATTCCAGGCGTGACTTAGTTTCGAGGGACCGCAACGAAGCGCACCCCCCCCCCCCCCCCCCCCCCACCCCCGTATGTCTGTAAAGGCCACCTTATTCTAGCATAGCCGTATAAATTATAATGTTACGCAGATTCGATGCATGGCTTCGTTCGGAAAGGCACCACAATTTCCATCTTACAATGTCGCTAAAGAACAGCCCCGTCACAGCAGTGGTGACCGAAACTCGCGTAAAATTCGGAGATACGGATATACCAAGTAACGCCTGGAGTATTTTCCCAATTCATGAGGAAGTGTGCTGAGAGAACCTTTGCTCGAAGACTTGGGTTCGCGAGTACAGTGCAAAAAAGAAGCATGTGGACACTTATCGGCTTATCGAGCTTGCCAGTTGATCTCGAGCTGAAGCACCTCTAATATCCGAATACTCGGATGCGAAAACTCTGATTGATTTTTCGAAAACTTCAAAAGATTTCACTTTTTTCTATTTAAGGAAAAAGCCTTTCTTGTAATAGGCGTATGTGGACACTATACAAAACAGAGGAATATGAATGAGATCAAAAATCGATTGACCCTCCAGAGTTCTTGTCCAGTTCGAAATTCTACTAAGCATTCTCTAAACATAGTTTGTGATGGTCATGTCGTCGATTGATTCCTAAACAGCCAGGATCGTCGCGTTCAGTTTCTCCACGCTGTTGAGGTTGTTGAGGTAGACTCGCTGACCCATGAGTCCCCATAGGTTTTCGATGAGGTTGCAATTAGGAAAACAGGCTGGCCAATCCATCAGATTAACACCGTGGAGAAGAACCATTCCTTCGGGAACCGTGAGGCATTTACTGCATTATCCTTCTGGAAAACATGTGTCCTGCGTCGCGTACCTCTGAGAAATGGCAGGCGGTAAAACTGGAGCTCTTCTTGATATTTCTGGCTATCCATCCGACCTGAAGGAAGGCTGTTCCCGTTTGCCCTCATTTCCAAAGCCACCTCAAACAATCAACGTGGCTCTTCCAAAGTTCCGCTTTGAATGGATTAGCGGGTCGTGACGAAGGTCTCTCCAGTAGTAGCCGTGTGCATCTGGACCGTCCAGATTGAAATTTTTCATCACTAAGATGATCTTACCCGGAAAACCAGCAGAAATTGATGTTTAAACCAAGCTTGCAAATCTCCCGAAAACTTGTCGTTTTTGCGTGCGAATTCCAGCCTTGTTTTTTGTCTGTTGCGCATTTAGACGAGGCGTTTTTTTCATAACATCTCGTTTTATGTGCTCACTCGAACGAATGGACCGCGATATCGTCATTGTCGAGACCGATAATCTCATCAAAGCATGAATTTGACGCAGAGAGAATTGGAGGTCATCCGGGCTATTCTTCTGTGATCTTGAGCTGTCAAGCTTCGAATTGGCCCCAATAGTAGGCACCGTGATTTTGAACGTATTTTCCAATGCATGACGGAGAGCGGCCGAGCTGACGTGCAATTTGCCTAATCGAATGTCCAACTTCATGAAGATCCCTGTTCTGCACTTTACGTTCTTCAGTGAAAAGCCTATAACGGACGGGCATTACGCCAGAACGGTTATTTCAAAAACGGCCGAAAACGCTTCAGGATTTTGGCTAAAAGTCTGATCAAACTCGGATGTCCATATACTTTTGCTTGTTTCGAAGAGGCCTTTCTCTCCCAAAGTTTCCAGAAGAACAGGTATTCCAACGGTTTCGCTTCGCAAGATAGGATCAGTATAGTTTTACAGCTCAAAATCCACTTGCAAGCCCGATGAGCCAAATGCAAAATAATGTCCACATACTTTTGAGAGTTCAATACCCTGTTCAACTGCAGCCCGCTTTTTGTTGAACTGAAGCAAGATAAGTTGTTTTGTTGAGGTCAACACTGTTCCTATTAGTGACTTGTTATCTGAAATCACGCCGTTATTACAGACGGTAATTCAGATTAGCTTCTGCTGAAAGGAGCAATCAGCATTCTGTATAGATGAACTGCGTAAGGCAAGATGAAAATTTCCAAACGATGCTTTTCTCATTCAGTAAGACGTATTTCAATTTGGCCTTGTCGATTTGGAAAGTTTGAGCTAAAAAGTGTTGATNAGAACGTGTGACTTGTAGGAGCCATGCGAAATATGAGTATCCACCCAAAAGGTTAGATTTAAGGTTGAAGGTAGGTTGAAATAGTTCTTGACCGGATGGTTTTTCAAGTGCCTTTTGTCTTTCCAGGCTCCGAAGAAGGTGAAGGCACCGAAACGTCAGCCTAATAAACATTGTTGCAATCTCCTCAAGAAGAAAACTTCAGAACTGTAAAGAAGCATGCCGAGAATTATAGAGAGTTGTGCATGGACAATTCTTAGAGTTAGATTAAACGTTGACATGAATTCCACACCCAACAGTTTCAAAATGGAAAGCAAACGTTCGGTTGAGTGCTTCTGCGCGGTCGTTCCGCTTACTAAGCAATGAATTGTTTTTACAACCTTTTTCCGAAAAAAATGTGTGACGGGTTCCTATTTTGATGTTTTTATTTACACTTGCTTTAACTTTCTATTTTTTTGGCAGCTCCTTGGGACGAGGACGATAAACAAGTTTCCATCCAGGGGGTTAAAGAAACTAAAAGTCAACGTTGAAGAGAGCAAATCAATCGATTTTGTTTTTTAAGACTGAAATTGCTAAATAGCGATGGATTGACAATGCTGAATCGCTTCAAAAGAGTCTCAACGTCGTCCACTTTAAAGTTTACTTACACACGCAATGGTTCATAAAAATCTTTGCGATGTAAGTCTCATACTGGAGGTGTATGGTCAAGACCTGTAGTATGGTCGCACACGGAATCCACGCAACCAAAGACTAACTAGCGTTTGCGATGCCCTCTGTTCATGCCGAATATAAAATAGGGTCATCTCATAAAAAGGCTTAATTGCAAGGCACTGAGACTCAAGGTGAGCGAAAGAAAAACTAGGGAGAAGTTATCGAGGAGACCTTGTTGAGATCAAAGCCAAGGCGAAGATGTCTATCTATGGCAAAAGTGTGCGACGACATCACATGAAAATTGCGCACTCCTGCGACGGCTTAGACTACAATATCAAAGCAGAATGAGAGAATCCTGTTCAAACGAAGAGATTTCGTGGAGGAATTGAGACGCTCGTCAAGAAAAACAGATCCATAATGGATAGAGTGGGAAAGCAAAGATTCAGATGGCTTTATTTATTCTGCAGAATGAGAGGATAGCGGAAATAATGGCCGAATGGAGAAATTCGATGAGGGGTCACCGCCAGCGAAAGGTGTTAAGACGTAGAGTAATGAAAAAAGCGTCTCCGCTTGCAGCAAGAAGATTTCGAGCAACTAAAATTCGCAGTGGAGAAAAAGATCCATGAAGCTGCATTTGTTGTGAAAGGATGTCACTCAGCGTTAACAACGAAACAATCTGTGTTCAGCCATGAGGTAGCAAGTCCTGCTCGTTCACAAAACTGATAACCTCCAGATATTACCAGGAGTCCATGTAACATTCTGAGAATAGGTCTGGAGACTCGTAAAACCATTCCCAATAGTATGAATCCCTGAGGCAGGGATAGCCAAGTGGCTAAGAGTGAGGAAAGACCACGAGTTTGATTCCTGTCGGGGCGAAATCCACGATTAATGAGAAATCATTATTGGTGTTGGAAGCAGCATGAGGTCCATGTTGAGAGGCGTCTGACGAAGAAACAGAGCCACAAAAATATTTCTATAGTTTCAAGTGCTCAGCAGTACAGCTAGAACGTCACACAGAATTGAGGCACTGGACTCCGCCTCCGTCCTGTGTACAGTCTGCGAGGGCCATTGGATAGTGAACGAACTCAGCCAAAGAATCTAGTTCGAACTGGGACCCTGAACGAGGGATCGCTCAGTGGGTTGCCTCGAGACTTCGTTTCTAGAGCGTAAGGAAACCCAAGTCGAATGTCTTCAGTAGACAAAAAGAGCAAAGGTCGGAGAAATCGTAGAGTTGACAGGTTCCATGTACTACAACAGGGATCTCACCATTCGAACCAGGATGGCCATAGCAGTAGCGGAGTCCCTCGAAGGCTCCGTCTTCGCTATCAATAGGATCAGCGAATCAACAATAACAGCGGGTGGTCCCAATGTCCACTTTGGCAGTGAACTAATAGGTCTCGAAAAGCCTTACGAAAGTAGGGGAATAGGAGTCACAGACAGAGAATGAGAAGGGCTTCCAATGTCAGCCCACGACCTGGCACTCTGCACCACCTCCTTCGCAAGGAGAGGGCTCACAATGTAACCTATGGCAAAGTAGGTAAAAAAGCTGAAATCGATCATGTGCTTGTAAAAAAAAAGTAGATGTCTCGCAAGATTGCAAAAGATATGAAAGTACTACCTGGTAAAGATCTGAAAAATAGCCTTTCGTAGCAGAAACAGCTCCTCAAGAATTCAAGAGTAAGTACGGAGAGGAGGGACAGGTGCTGAAAGCTGCACCGGGCCCAAAAAGATTATATATAAGGGGGATACTAAAAACTTCTTTCTCAGATCCCAAAAACCCGATTCAGCAGAACTGCAGCAACCCTGTGATAAGTACCCTACGGTGCACAATGGTTACGTTGAGAGAGATTCGAGACGGATGCCGATGTGACAAGGAAGTTATGGGACGATGAAGTTTAGAGGGATGTTGGGCAGGATATAGGTGCCTACAGTACTGGAAAAATTCCCTAGTTCTAGAAGATTAGTCTAGAGCACGAGTCGCAAAAGCTGGGCTGATGTAGCGTAAGCAAAGAAGGAAAAGGAATTGGATGCCTTGGAGAAGCTCGCTGGTTTAGAAGGAGTGAAGTTCGTCGAGTGATCTAAGTATGGAGTACTGTGAAGAGCAGCGACGGTGCAATTTTGAGGAAGCCTGGTGAGGTTAGGGGCAAGGAAAAGATTTTTCGATTGGTTTCTATACGAGGAATCTCACCGCGAGAACCGTGAGACTATGAGAACAGTTAGGGGCGATGGCTGGTCCCATCACACTCTGGACAGAAGATGTATTCGTCCACGGTGCGGTGAGGTCAGCTGTCGAACACTAGGAAAGATGAAGGGGCAACTGTCCTGAGTGGAGTACACATCGAACCATGAAAAACGTTTGAAGCGCTCGAGATTAGGGGGCTAACTCGGTTCCTGAACAGTGTAACCCATAAAGGGATAATCCTAGATGCCTGGAGATGCGCTACCATTCCTATCTTCAAGCAGAAGGGGGATGCGATGGAGCGTTCCAGTAACTGAGAGATCAGGGTGACCGCTCGCATAATGAGACTGTACAAGCGCTTGATCGAGTCAAAATCGAAGGAACTGGTCTCGAACTCACAGGAGTAGTCAGGCTTGATGTCAGGTGGGCCTTTTTCATAGCTAGACAAGTTATGAAGAAGAATCGAGGAAAGCGCAGACCCTGCTAACTAGCATTCCTCGATCTGTGCAAGGCTCCCAAACGCCACAAGTTTGATAGAGAGCGCTTCGAGAGCGAAATGTTCTAGTACACTTGACTTCGCTGGTTAAGCAAAAGGGAAACTCTTAGAGGATCACAGGAGCCCACTCTTTACCTGAAGACATCGCTCTGACAGTGGAGAGCGGAGACGAAATCCGGGACAAACTGCAGAAACGGCAAAACGTGCTGGTGGGGAGTAGGCCAGCTAAACGTAAAAAGACCAATATTCCACCGATCAGAGACCGCGCAGAGTCAATCGTAGATTTTTTGGTGTCAAGCATCGAAAAAATGCAGGACCTCCGATATCGGGGGAGCGACCTCACTGATGACGGTTGCGTGGAAGGAGCTAGAAAAGCTCGAATAAATGGGGCATGGCGAAGTGAAGAGAGCACACTAGTCTCCCTTTTGACCGACGGTGGTTTAGGACGCCAAGAAGAACGGTGTACCGAGCAGTAGTGAAGCCACTGGCTGATGCTGGCCCGTAAGAAAAAGCCATCTAAGTTAGGTTCACTCCGCTGGAATGTTCAGTTCAGCCTGCGGTTGGTTGTGCGCAACTGGACTGGTTTACAAACCATGAGAGTGCCGAGTCTACCATAGTACGGATACATACTGAGAAGACCAACGACTCATTCAATAAGGGAAACAATGGAGTCCGAGGGTCAGGGAAAATGACCACGAGGAGCCCTAAAGAAAACGTGGTGGCACATGATTAAGGAGGTTGCCAATACTGAGGTACGCGAGGAAGATACCAAAGACAGATGAAGGTGGAGACGGCTGACGAGAACAGCAGACCATACGAGGCTCTAATGCCAGGAGAAAATGAAGACACGTTCAAATTTTTGCGCGAAACATTAGGTGCCTATCCACATTGGAGTAGACGCAATCCAGAAGTTGACTGCATATTTCTGAAGCAAACAACTACTGCCTTCTCCTTCTGAGACTGAGATAAAGTGTTCCTTTAAAGGCTTTCCCTTTACATAAATGAAACAAAAAAGGTAAAGTTAGATCAAGGGGAGCTTCGAAAACTCGCCCACCGTAATTCCGCTGATAAAAAATTGGTCTTGACATTTCACAGAGAAGACAGAGTTGGTAAAGTGACACAAGGTTCTGCCGATCCTTGTGCGACTCCCGGCTTTATTTCGGTCCAATAACCTGGACCTCTTAACACAGTCCCTCAAGGCACTACTATTGATGGACGAGAAAGAAAAATTTTCTATGACTTTCACCTTGCTGGTGACATAGAAGAGTATTTCTTAAAGCGAAACGAAAGACATTGACTTTTCAGAGCCCCAACCATTTCAAATTGACTCCACCCTTTATCCACATCAACATCACAAAAAAAACTCCAAATATTTCATATATCCACTGTAGAACCCACAATAAACAAAATTCTTCAAATAATCATCTTTGAAAGAGTTATGTATCACAATTCACAGTAGATTGCATTTTCACAACACTTTGAGAATTCAAACTGCACATGTTAATATCACCTATGTATGAAATTTCTGTACAACTTATAGAATATTCAAACATGAACAATGCAGGTATACGTTCAAAAGGAAATTGCTGAAAGGAGACCATAAAATGCATGGCAAGTAATGTACTACTGTCTTTCGAAGTAAAGGAGGAAACGACCTAACTCAACATTTAGTCTTACGCGACATTCAACAGCTCAAAGGGGTAAAAGGCGGTCATGAACGAGAAGAAATAAATTACTAAGCATCAAAATGTTCAGAACACCAAGAAAAAACCGTCTATAAATAGACAATGGGAGTGAAAAATGGAAGAATGCATATGAAATTCTACATAATGCCCACACCGCGGACCAAGTACACGTGTAGAATTTTGAAACAAAAGCTGAGAAACTATTCAGCAGGGTGTTAGAATCCTTCGGGAACAATATATCTTTTCAAGAGGCGCCGAGTTCAAAAGTACGCTAGTGAAACTGATTGAAACTGCATGAGCATTGGAGCATATTTCTTATACTATGAAAATAAAAAATGCTCAAGTCAGTGCTTTTATAATCCTTAAAGAGTGTGATACAACCGATTCCCCAAAAGATAGTGTTTGGCTTCCGGAACAGACACTGATCCGGGATTTGATCCTAGTGTATGTAGCAGCGACTTTTTTGATCTCCCCACCTCCTCAGAAAGAGCTAACTCCCACAGATCTTCCCAACCTAATCAAAATTCGGGATCGGTTTATTTTACAATGCTTGATTGATATGAGCACTGAGTTGCATGTACATTGGTTGGCCTCCGATGACTAATGTTCAGCCTGAATGCCGGATTAATTGCTGCTATAGTTTTGATGGGAAGTTGAATGTCTGGGCGCACCCCATAATGGGTTAGACAAAGCAACAACCCTAGTCCTTTGTTATCTACAAAAGGGATAAGATGAGGAAAACCGACAAACACGACTTACAGTAAATAAAACATGATCTACCGTCAGTTCCATATCCAGAACAATCCCTCAGGTATATGCGTTCTTTATACTTACAACCACATTATTTTGACAATTCGCACTCGAACCATGCATTTCTTCGCTCTACTTAGCAGTCATTCTCGAAATGGAATTCTGCGATATGTTTCGCGCCCGAAACTATGTCATGTAGTTCTTACTTATCGGATAAATCAGAGAGATTGCAAAGCGGTGTGGTAGTTCGAACTATCGTATTAAACCCCACAAAATGGAGCAAAGAACGCAAAAACTTTTTCAGACTCATTTCCATTAATTTGTCTATTCAGTCGACCAAATTGTGAAAAAAGGTGGCAGTCGGACCGACTTCCTACCATATTGGAATAATCTTAAACTTCTCCCAGCATGATTGGTTGAAGTAGCTCCTGCTTCTTCCAATGTTCAAGGCTGTGGACTAGTACCGGAAAATCAAGTCACCAGTCACAGGAGTTTATTAAGAAAAAAAACTTAAGCGGTAAATATTGTGGACATTCGAACAACATTGCTGTTCGAAGTACCACCCAAGCCTTTCTACTGATTAGACCAAATTCGGAACCAGAACCAAGCTTTAACTCGAACGTGAGCTTGAAATTTTAAGATGAAAGATGGAACCTAGACTTCCATTCACTCTTTTTAACTCGAACTCGCTCTAGACCATTCATTAGCTCACCCACAGGATATGAATAAGCTTTCAGGCCATAACAATCATTCGAACAAACTAACTCGATAACGAACCTCAAGCGTTGAAACACAGCACTTTTTGTATACGACTTTTTTGTGAGTTGAGAATAAGTCGCCGTTTTAGAATGGTATAGAGTTAATATAAGTTAAGTAGGTAATTAATATTCAAAAACGTTGTTAGTACGGCTGAAAATATACAGTATATACATAAGAGGTTAAGTCCACAAGTGAAAATACCGCTTCAAGAAAGGCTTTCACGAAATGAAAGACTACGAAAGCCCTAGCTGTGAATCCACCTTGGAGAAGCAAGCGATTGGTCTGCCCTATTTCGAGGCGGTTCTCCTTGCTCGCCAGCACAATTTGACTTCTTTTTGGTGATGTTTGGCTCAGAGTAAATGAATTTCACGACCAAAACATTTAGGACAACACGAGACCGTGACGTTGGCGTAATTTGGCGTCTTCCGCTGCACTCTTTCGTCACATGGCGATCGAGTGAAGAATGTTGCAAGATCGAGATTGGCAAGATAAGTGGCGTCTTTACTCACATTTGAAGCGCCGTCACTGAATTCATCTGTATTCAGTTTTTGATTTGTGGCGTACAATTAAAATAAGAAGCTGGACATATAATGTACTGGAAAAAATATCAAGCGCTCTACGTGACGTGGTGAGATGAAATATGAAAGTCGAAGTTCCAGAAAACGAGAAAAAAGAAAGAGCGTACCACATCTCTCTTACAACGCGTTGAGCGTCGCGTAGCATACCAAGCAAGAACTCTAATCGAATATTGAGTTCATCCGTACGGATCGACTGCGCAAGGAATTTACATTTCCATACATCACGATCGATAAGCAATTGATCAACCTGTTCATCTTCATGTAACAGCTGAAAAATATATGCGTGAGAGAATATTCCAATCCTGATGAATAGAATACAGTTACTAGCTTTGGTAGTAACATTGCCGTTGATCTTAAATCAATATCTTGCAGGTATGACCCAATCTGTATTTATAGCGTTTTATGGCGCTCAAAATAAAAAAATTAGCAGTTAAAATTAATAACATGAATCATGCAATAATTTAGCAAAAAAAAANAAAAAAAAAGAAAAATTCATGAGCATCAGTACAATAATTGTTATCTAATTAGAAAGTAGCAAAAAGGCAAAGGTATTTCGACGCTAGCCTCGATTCTATGCAAAGCAACCACCCAAATGCGAAATCAAAACGGAAACGAAGAGGGTACTCACTCGTTCCGTGTACTCTTCCACTCGGTGCGCTAAACGAATCTTGTCTTCCGTTAAAGCTTCAACTTGTCCTTGAAGTTCGTCACTAATAGTAGCTACCATCAAGCGCTTCAGCTCTGAATTGAGCTTACGCTCGATTTCCAATTCAGATTTCAACTCAACCAGCTGTTTTTCTAAGTAGATCTCCTAAACAAATAAAGATGATGTCACCAGAATTTTTCGAGAAAAAAACCCGACAGCATAAGAGAAGCAGGCTCGAGGTTGAAAGTGAGATCATATCCCAGATATGGAAAACTAAGTGAGATACCCTCACCTTTTCAGACCGGTCACAATCCTTTTCATTCGTTCGATTTCTTCGTGTGTCCACCAATCGCTCGCCTTTAGAAGAACATCTGTCGGAATCTTCATCGAGTAGTTTGGTCGAATAGGGTATCAACTCCGGCATGTCCACTGGTATCTGGCCTTTTCTAAAACTCCTTTTTAGAGTTTTCAGCCTACTGAATGACACTACCGACTCAAACAAATTTTTAATTTCAACCCACAAGCCAACCAGACATGCGAATTACAATCACTGCCAGTTATTTAGATGTTCAGATCCTATTCCATCTCAGCTTTTGCTTAAGGAAATCATCTCACCCGTCCGTTCCTTCCCCTATGGCTTAGTTCCTAGACAAGAAACTTTATTACTTTGGCTAAGCAACGTTGCTAAGCACCATTACGGGATCGCTATTACGGCTATCTCTTCTTCTCTTAGCTCCAACGCTCAGTTCTAGAGACTAAAGGTGACACTCCCTAGCCTCTAACACTATGTGCTTCCCCCAACTACGTCCTCAACGACAGTTTTTATCAATGCAGTGCTTTTTACGTAGCTCAGTGGGCTAACTGTAAGACACTTTTCCCTGTTGGCTGTATTTCAAATTAACGCCTTGATCAATTAATTAAGATACAATCCATAAAAAGGCATAAACATCAGACAACTTGGTGAGGGTACAACTCCTTTTGAAGGGACTAGTTCAGAGACGAGAAAGTACTTATAAGAAAGTTATATAATTGACGAATGAAAGCTTGTACCTATCAGCGCTCGGTGCCGCTCTGAACGGCTCCCATGGTACAAATCGTGGTTTCTTCATCTTTGTGGATGCTTTCCGTAACTTCTCAGCGCCATTCGGGAACTTGTGCACAAAAGCCTGATTGTCGTTGATGTCCGGAGATGCGAAATGCTCGTCGTCCGCATGATAGAGATCTATGAGATCCATGGTGGCTGCCGTGACACGTTCACTTCGCTCCTTGGATAGGGGCACATGTGATGTAAGCCATCAAGAATAAAAGCGTAGCTATTTTAATAGTTGGGCAGCACAGAGCAGAGAAGGCCTCAGGTGGCCATGCACGTCAGGCGCAGAGCACTCAAAACGTGGACGACTTTGAACACCAAATGGACAGGTCTTGGATGGTTACGTGACTACTTGAACTTTCTCTGCATCTCTGACGGCAAGAGGCTAGAGCCCAGAGAAAAACACTCCGGGTGAAGCCTACGGCGGTGGTGGTGGGAGCCNCATTGGACAGGCGAGCACAACACGCAAAGACCACATCAAACGGGAGTGCGCCAGACGAGGGCAGAAAAATGACGCATCCGGCAAATTTAAAGGAACCGAGTTCAAGTAGTCCGTAGGCCGTCTTGGATGAGCAGGCGCGTTGCGGCCAGCGCCGTAGAGCGCAGAATTCCAAGGAAGTAGTTGCTTTGTTTATTTATAGTCCTCGTGTCCCTGCTCATGATCCTTCCTTTATATTATATTTATATTTTATTTATATGCTTCCTTTATATGCATACTGACGTTATGGTAAGATAAGGTTATGAATCCTCGGCTGGTTCTGTCACCGAAGAGAACTTTAAGAGAACTTTGGTTGACAACAGTCCGGTAACCCCGAGAGTAGACTGATATAAGTAGCATCTGTTTGCCTTAGTAGTTAAAACTTATCTGCAGACGGTACGAATAAGGTCCGCCATCCCTCCCTTTCTGGATCCTAGCGCTCAGTGTTAAGAAAGAGCGGCTCCCTCCAGTCCTAACTACATTTTTAAAAATTCCATTTCTCATTTCTATTTTGAAAATCTAATACCCCGTGTTTGATAGCATCCGTGTTAGATTCGTTGTTCTGCGAGGAAGGGATTACTGAGAAGCAGGGTTGATAGAATTTCACTGATGCTAGCGGATCTATGTAAGAATCTGAGTGAATGGAGGTGGTCAGATAGCCAAGAATAGCAGACGTAAGGTAGTTGAAGCGGTTCTTTCTCATTTTCCCTTCTGTCGCTCCTTCGAGTAAAAACGTTATAACTGCTAAAATTGCTCGTGATCAGTGGTACTGGTATTGGCTTTATCCAATCATTGTGAGCTTGCTGAAATCTGACAAATTGCTAGCTAATTAGCTTCCGCTATTGAAGTCTTTTCGCTCGTTCAGCGGTCAATTGTTTGAAACTTCTTTTATGATTTCAGGGTTGTTCTTTATGTTCGCTTCGTTAATACGCCGCGAATTAGCTCATTCATCGCGGTGTATTCATTCTTCTATTCCAAGCCTCTGGCAGACCTTTGAGAACGAGCGTCATTATGAGCCTGGAGAAGATTACTTGAAGCGGACATGGCACGGACTTACCTACGATTTTCGACGATGGAAGCGTCGATATCAAGAGGTACTCCCAAAGTCCTGTTTTTGCGTCCTTAATCCGTCTATTCATAATTTATTCGCGCGTTTCGTTTTTAGATTTTATTTATCTCTTAGACTTCTTTAAAGCTACTGAAATTCTCAGAAGTCTCATGGCCATCAAATCGTGCACTCAGTTTGCGAAAAACTTATCGCATAGAAATGCAGCAGTTAGCTTCTTTGCCTGGAGCTGTCGCATGAGCATAACGGATTAGACCTTCTTTTCTGCGCAGACACTCGTGAGAATGTGCCTTTTCGTTGAATCTAGAAGACAGAGAGTGTTCCGATCAAATTATTCCTATGAATGACTAAAACCTTATGTTTCGCCTAACTTCCCAATCCTACGGTTCAGGCGCGAAGGGATGCATTCAAACGTCGTAACCCTGTGGCACACATGAAACAAGCAGTGATTGACAATGAATTATTTCCTTTTCGGGCAGAGATACTCATCATTGGAGGAGGATTGACAGGTGGGAAGGCGTTTCCGAGCTTGTGGCTGTGCTTATGTTTTGCTTTCGTTCTAGGTTCATCAACAGCTTACTGGCTCAAGGAGCGCTTTCGAGATGAAGACTTCAAGGTTGTAGTAGTTGAGAACAACGACAGGTATAATTCAATCAAGTGTTCAGCTACCTTTTCCTATATTGAGCTTTGTTTTTCCAGGTTTACTCAAAGCTCTACTATGCTTTCAACCGGCGGTATTTCTCAACAGTTCTCTATTCCTGAGCATATCGAGATGTCCCTTTTCACGGCCGAATTTCTCCGCCATGCTGGAGAGCATCTTCGCATCCTAGGCATAACTTAAGCTTATCAGGGATTACTTACGATTTTTGTACGAGAATGGTTTCATTTTTCTTCCAGACAACGCTACGCCTGACATAAACTTGCTGCCGAATGGATATCTTAATATCGCCCTTAATGAGGAGCAGGCTGAAACGTTGAGGAAGAGCTGGAGAACTCAACTGTGAGTGAAAAAACCAAATATATTCTTGAGGACATCGCTATAGTGAAGAGAATATTTCTTTTTAGTGATAAGGGAGCATGCGTAGCACTTTTGTCCAAGGACCAGTTGAAAGAGCGGTTTCCGTTCATGGAGGTGGACGATATTGTCCTTGCGACTTTAGGTTTGTCAAGGCGTCCTTAGGTAAACCCATGTTTATATCGTACTAATAATGCCCTGTTTCTGTATTAGGCCTGGAGAATGAGGGTACATTTGACACTTGGCAGCTACTGTCGGCCATTCGTGAAAAGAATATTACGCTTGGGGTACAGGTAATTTTTGTCTTGTCTTCGTTGTACTGTTATAGCTTTATATAGTTCACAACCCATTGCAGTATGTCAAAGGTGAGGTGGAAGGTTTCCAATTCGAGCGAAGTCGAACGAGACCAGAGCCTCACGCAATGGAAGACCACGAGATCGCTGATCAGGAAAAGCTTCGTGCTCAGAAAATCTCGGGTGTATTTGTCAGTCCACTTTTACCATGTTTTATACTTAAGTTTGTTCATTTCTCAGTAATTTCTGCATGTTCAGGTCCGTCCACAAATGTCTGATACGTCAGCTCGGCCGATTCGAGCTCATATGATAGTAAATGCTGCTGGTCCTTGGGCAGGAAAGATCGCTGAATTGGCTGGCATAGGTAGTAGATTTATTTCATACCGGTCAGTGAAGTATTCGTTTTCACATTTTCGAACATAACTTCCTCAAAACTCAAGCTTTCTGCTAGAAACTCAAACAGTAGAAAACTTAGGCAGTTAGTAATATTATACTGCTGTAATGGCCCAGCATCACATTTCCAAGCAAAACTGGCGCTTTATTTTCAAATCGCCCGCCAGCACACATTTCTACCTTCTATAACTGGTGGGTTTTTATATTGAAAATTTCGGGTGGTTCTTGATGTTTTGAGTCACGTCATGCACTCACTACGTTATTAAGGCTATGGCAAGGCATGCCGGAATCCGTAACTTGCGGAAAGACCAAGTTGATGCCATAATTCGGAGCTTCCACGCAGGCTTAACATCAAGGCAAGTTTCAGAAATTCAAGGAGTGACAATTAGATGTGTTCAGAGGATTTGGAAGAAATATAAGGACACAGGGTCGGTAGAAGTCAAAAAACACCCAGGAGCAGCGAGAACGACGTCTCGTCTTGTGGACAGGAACATTGTGCGGCTTGCAAGGAACGATCCGCTTCTCACTGCAGCCGAGATTCTTCGCGAAATATCGACGCTCGAAGGGCCGAGTCCATCTTTGAGCACTGTACAACGTCGACTGAGAGAAGCCGGTTTGTTTGGACGACGTCCAGCAAAGAAACCACTGATTTCCGCCAAGAATCGCGAAGCGCGTCTCGACTG
>UZAF01016145.1:47995-65682 GCA_900617895.1 Haemonchus placei
GCGCGACTGGTCGCTCGACTGGTCACTCGACTGATCGCGCCACTGGTTGCTCGATCGGTCGAGAAGGCCGCGCTAGTTATGGGTGCCGCCGCGGACGGTCCCGCGCGATCAGTCGAGCGATCAGTCGAGCGACCAGTCGCTAGCGACCGGCCACCAGTCGCGCGATCGGTCGCCGGTCGCTCTTGAGATGGGTCCGCGACCAGTCGTGAACTATGAAAGATGCCATCCTGCCGCCCGTACTCCTACCAAATTTGAACGCTTTCGGTCCACGGGGACAGGAGTTATGAAATTTCGCTCAAACATTTATTTCTCACAAACTCCGCTCCCTTTGGGCGGAGTCCGGTCCTGCCACCTGTACTCCTACCAAATTTGAACGCTCCCGGTAAACGGGGACAGGAGTTATGAATTACCGGTCAGACACACACACACCCACACACACCCACCCACCCACACACTTAGCCGATTATATAAGTAGGATCTTTACAAAGAGCACAGTTCTTACATGATCTGAACACGCAGGGAATCCACAGCCTAGCCTAGTGACCCTAACGCTGCAGAAGAATCACAACTACAATACCAATGACTAAATTGGTGCTGACTTTTACTAAATCTTAATATTTTATTATTTCTGTGACAACCTCCTCTCACACTCCAAAATCAAAATGCCTGGCTCTAAACGAAAGACATCACACACTATCGGTGTTCACTTAGCGAATTGTAAACACTAAGATAGGATCAATAGTATTAGGAAAATTTTGAAAATCTACACGCCAAACCCATTCACTCTTATTACTAAAACCAGCTGAAAGCTTCTTCGATGATGACTCCCATGCATCCTCTCTGTATGGGATTCAAAAAAAACATTATAAACTTACTGCTTCTTCACAATAAGGGGTGTCGAGGTGAAAAGTTCATTTGGCTCGAAGTGAATATCATCATCGGCGCTATTGCTGAAGAAAACACTGATTCAAGTAATATAAATGAATATAACTGAAACGTCGAATTATATGAAGATTCCCACTTAGAAACTGAATTTCTGCTGCTAATCGAAGTAAATGCTCTCTGTCTGGTCTCAAGCAAACACTAATATTTCCATTTTACCCGAAACTGAGAACTGCAGCGAAAAATAAGGAATCGAGTTTAATTATAAATGGGATGGGAACGAACAAAATATTAGGTTTGACTGGGCTTCCAACCACTGTTCGATTCTTATTTAGTGGAGTGCCGAGATCGCCAAACAAATCATCGTTGTCGTCATTTTCCACCAACATGCTGTCATCCATATTGGCTGCAATATCACGCTCTAGAAAGCCAATGTTTAACCCCCAATCAAGTCTTTACGAGCATATGTGAGAGATTTCAAAAAATCACTGAATTCCTCAGCAAACGTGGACGCAAGGGTAGTCGTATGCTGCAGACTGGAACTCTTGACCTGAACGAATGAATGTGCCCAATAAACTATTGTTGCGGCCTTAGAATGGCGTTTCAATAATTTAAGAGAATATATAAACCGCTTACCCCATCTGAGTCACTATTTCTTGGATCCACTTGGATTTGTTCACGATGGCCTGCATTGAGAGAGCTATGGTCTTTAATGACATTCCCCAATTCCAAAGTTTTTCCTTTTCTATTTTCGTCACATGCCTGAAACCATGCGCATTGATTTTATTTTATGTTTTGTTAGCTGTTATTAACTCCCCGCAGTGCGACATCTGAAAGCCTGACAAGGGTGGCACGTTACGGGCCGAAAATCGGCCAGTTGATGCTCTCTATTCATTGCACTACAGAGAACCCTTTCCCTCGCCTTCCTAATGACTTCTTTGCCATTGCTTATCAGCACCCACATGTACAACGTAGCCAGCTGGTCAAATAATATCAGCCTTGAACCTTGAGCTGTAAGCTGTTCTGGGTACAGTTTGTTTCGACACAACTATGAGTCGCCAACCTTGTGAAACTGTGCATCATGATGTAGAACTGTTAATGTGAAGCTATGAAAATCAGGTATAAAGTCAATTCCTTAATGAAATGAAAACTGTATGTAAAGAAACGTGCAACGCCTACGAGGGAGTTTTGAAAGAATTTATACATACCTGCTCGCTTTGAAGTTCGCTCTGAATAGGAGTCTTAGGAATTGTCCCAGCTGATCTGGCAAGACGGCTGCTTGACGTGGGCTTATTGGTGAGCTTCTCCTTCTTTTTTGCAGGAACCTAGTAAGTTTCACCGATTATGAATCTTAGTTCATTTCAAGATCCACGTTAATCGTACAACTTGAACAAAACTGAAGGGCATAACGCAAGAAAAAGAGAGCGAAACAATGTCTTCACCACAACAATTCTAACCTCCGACTGCTGATCTGCTTTTGCATTCTGCTTCGGTGCTCTTCGTCTCGTAGATGGCGGGTTTGTAACAAATTGCAAGCGGTTTTTCTGCAACAATGCTCGATGTTCGCCATTTTTCACTTAGAGAAGTCATATTTAGGCCTAGTCTACAATTCCTGAACGCTTAATTCAGGAAGATTATATTTGTGACCTTCCAGCCACATTAAGGCAATAGCGCAATGATTGAAACGACACAATTCTATGACAGAAGTAGGTATTTCAAATTTATTTCTGGAATTTTCAAAGGCGATAAAGCATCAAAATTCACCCATTAGCTTAGCGGTGGAATTTTCAAAGGCGATCCAGCATCAAAATTCACTCATTAGCTTAGCGGCACCGTTCACGACAATTTTGGGTAATCCAGATTATGATAAAAATGGAAGACAAGATCGAAACAAGTGCGACTGAGGTGAAGAAACTGCGTGCATCGGTGTTTCCAAAGTGAAAAAAGGCTTCGAAAAAAACGTTGAAAAGGGAGCTAGACGAGAATGAAACCAGAAAAGTGAAGAAGAGTGAGGCACCGGACGAGCTAAACAGTGTGTGGGTCCTGGTGCGAATAACAGACAATGGTAAGCAGAAATTCATACACTTATAAGCATAAATAAACAAAAAAACCCTAGTAACAGCAAAAGAAGCTCATCTTTTTCAGCCTCTTGGAGTAGGAAATTAAACAAGGGATCGCGGCAGCAAAAAGAAAATCAGAGGAAAAAGAATGGGAGAAAAACGTCGCCTCATTACTCGGCGATTAGCGCGATTAGCTGATGTGCGTGGGGCCTAGAACGAATAATAGCAATCTGTATTGTCTCGATACTCGTCTAACGTGACACCGATCGAGGGGGCGTGAACGCGAACTACGGCAACAATGGGGCTGCCACTATGCCCTGGACGTCGAGATTGGGGGAGTGAGAGGGCCCCTTCTACAACCCATGCGGGCCGCTGAGTGTTAATAAGGTAAGAACTCAAAAAAGGCATTGACTGCCATTCCCGCATCATCTACGGCTGTCCGGAAGTAGGTTAGGTGGAACCCTTGCACCAGCCGTACCCAACGACTTTTTGACAGGTGTCAGAAGCGAAATTTCATTGTACGCATTGTCGCGACGAAATTGTGCTACACGTACATTTGGTGGGGATGATTCGGTTACTGTGACTGCCTTGCCTGCGCCCAGCATTGTTTCCTCACAGGGACCCTTACATGACCACCCCCCCCCAAAAAAAAAAAAAACTGGAAAACTGAGAGAAGACGTTAGGTTACTTCAATGACTAGCACCTTCTGCAGCAAAGCGGCTCGACCCACCGTGAAAGGTGGAAAATGTTCACAGCTCATGTATCCAGAATATTTTCAGCGGTACACTTGCGCTTTTCCCTTGATGCACTAGCAGAAGGTGATGTTGGAAAACTGGTTTTATGCAACCAATGGTTATAGAGTTACGAAACCTCGTTTGCGTTTGCGTATTCATATGTATGTTCTTTGCCTATAGAACTCCTTAGAAGGTAATCCTCGCAGTCAAGTTCATATTATTTACACGATTTCTTCGAAGCTTCAATTTTTTTCAAAGTGCCAACATTATATGAAGGCAGCTAGTCATCTGTTTCGATTCACCTTTTGTCTACCTCCTTCGCCAACTTTGTTTTTTGGTGTAGGCGTCTTCAATTTAACGGCAGCTGTTGCAGACTCTTGCGCATTGGAGAATTTCTCCTGGAAGTGCCAATCTTAAACATCAACCATACACATTAAAGTGATCACATCCTTGGACCAAGTCCAAATTGTAGCTTACTTTAGCGACGGTCAGCTGGCTCGATTTTGCTAACAGCTGGTGCTTGATTAAGCGAACCTCTCCTTCCAATTGACAATTTTTATTTTTCATATCTTTCACTTCTCCCTCAAGTCTCATTACCTCACATTGCAATCCGCTCACTTCCATCTGAAAGCGTTTTGCAGCAATATAAATCGTTGAGGAAAAACTAGAAACAAAACCGTACATTCGTGTTTGCAAGCTCTTGCTCATTTGCGAGCTTATTTGATTCGGCACCCTGCCGAAGTTCTCCAATTTTCATAGTCTAAAAGAGCTATTCTGGAAGAAGAAATTCTCTGGCTGCAATTGTTCGATTTATCAGAATAACATCAAATCAGGAAGTATGTTTGGACATTTTCCCCACCTCCTTGGCTAGACTCGCCCTCCTTTCCTCGGCTTTTTTCAGCAACCCTTCACAATCCCCTTTCATTTCGGTAAGTTTGGACTGCAGTTCTACAATTTTCCTTCGGTCTTCTTCATACTTGAAGAGGAGGCGCTCCCATCCCTTCAATTTCTCACTCTGCAATATTTATTTATAAAAATTTCAATGAAAGAATACATAATGTTTGATGTAAGGTAGTGAGATTACAGTGAGATTACCAGGAAAGATAACCAGAACTTTGAAGAGCACACCTCTGCTTCAACCTCTGTCATAGCTTTACGGCCTATCTCCAAATTTAGCGACAGCTCACTGCACTGCTTTTGAAAGCTGTTCTATAAAGTAAAAAACTTGGAATCATTAGTTATTAACATTGTTGTACACAAATTTATCACCTCAATCTTCTCTATCTCATTCGATGTTTCTGATTCCTTGCTCTCGTATTCTTCCCTCGAAGCTTGGAACACCATTTCATCTCGTTGGAATTTTGTGCTCTTCTCGCCGAGTTCAAAAGAGGCAGATGCAGATCTAGCTCCAAGTTCTGCCTGTGGTAATAAGATATAACGTGTAACTTAGCCAGTGCGCCACAGTTCCCAGCTGAAAAATATAGCGTACCTGTTTGTGTTTTAACGCCAATGTATGTTGCTCCACAACCCCGACTTTAGATCTGATTGAGCTCAATTCTTTGTGAAGGTTACTTTTACTCGAATCCTCTTTGGTTAGTATTATGTCATTTGCTCCTTTTTGACCAGCAACCTGGAGTACTTTGAAAATTTTCTCGAGTAGAATAAAAATCACTCTAGTATAAAACAAAAAATTCATCCAAAAGGCATATACTACACCACTTGTAGTTGAAACTCCAGAAAAAAATGTACAGCACCAGGATTTTATCTCGTGAACATTACTTTAGGTTTCATATCGATTGGCGGAAAGCGAGTCAAAAATGAGGTCTACGGATCTGCTCTGTCGGTCTTGTAACTGAACGAAATTTTCCTTGTTGGTTATAAACTTTCCTACTATATATAACGCGTTAAATGTGTCTGTTGGTTTGTCTACGTGTGTGTCTGTATGTATATGTGTATGTGTATATGTGCATGTGTATGTGTATGCGTATATGTATGGTTGGTGTTTATTGTGTGTGTTTGACTTGAAAGTGGTAACTCTTGTTCCCCTGGACCTAAAAGTTCAAATTTGATAGGAGCATAGACGGCAGGATGGGAACACTACGGAAGGTCGCAGTACTAGACTACTCCCTTGAGGAGAGAGGTGGGAGTGAAAATTTTCAGGGGCAGTGGGATAGTAGTTGGCATGACTGGACTCTGCTTAAAGGCACCGTTCACGATAATTTAGGGGTATCCGGTATTTCACAGATAGTGATAGGTAAGGCCTACATTAGGACAATGGTAAAGCATAAAACGCGAAAAACAGCGAAAAAAGAAATGCAAAATGGTCAAAAAGAGAAAAAGGGGTTGGACGAGTTTCATTATGGAAAAACGGCGGTTAAGGGAATTTTCAGGCGAGCAGACGAATGCGACGTAATGTCTGCCATTGCACACAACACGTTCAAACGGCTGATTTTGGCTTCTTCGTTTATATTATTTACCAGTCGGGCCGCCCGGCTAACGCCAGGCTTCCCTCCTTCTTATGCTGTCGCCCGGCTTTGCCGGGCGTTCCCTTTTCTTGTAAGAAAATTGCTTTTCCTTGAAAGCTCTACACTCCCAGCATTAGCTCCGAATTAGGAGCGTTTTTTTCTGTATTGTAATTGATTGTATACTAATTAGAAGTCTCGATTCATTGCTCTTCATCTCGAAATTGTGTCACATTTATGGCTTAACTGATTGAAAGCCAATGTCTTGAATGGTACCCAGAAATGGATAGTAACGCCTATCACAGATGTCGTTATCAATAGAACATTTTTCCCACAGAGTTTTCATTAATTGGGAATCCCAAATCATTAGCGGTCAGATGAGTTCAGTCACAAATGATATGTCACAAAACAAAAAGGAATCGTGCTACTTTATTGTGTCACAAAGCTTACTACGTAACGGTCGTAGTTTAATAGCAAGAAATGGACAATATTCTCATTTCGTTATGGAGAAATGTCTGATCGGTCGCTATTACTGCATTTACCCGTCTTATTGAATGAAACATTTTAAAGAGTCAGTATTTGATCATGAATACCCTTTTGTTCTCTGAGGCCCCTTATCAGTTCTTATCAGTTGTTATCAGTTCCTGACACAGAGTACCTACGACTACGACACATCCTACATTGCCGTCATTGAAAAGGTTAAAGTTTTGACGCGAAGGGGATTGCAATGCTTGCTCGCTTGTTATTATGTTATTATTATGAGTTATGAATTTGCAACCCAAAATTTCTAACGCGCACGCCCCGCCCCTTGCAGGCGGAGTCCGCTCCTACTACCTGCCATAAGTGTTCCCATCCTGTTTCCCTTATTCTTACCAAGTTTGAACGCTCTGGGGCCAATGGGGCAGGAGTTATGAAATAGCGACCTAAAATTTCTATCACGCACGCTCCGCCCCCTGTAGGCTGAGTCCAGTCCTGCCGCCAGCCATAGGTGCTCCCATCGTGCCTCCTGTACTCATACCAATTTTCAACGCTCTGGGTCCAGTGGAACAGGAGTTATGAGTTTGCGGCCCAAAATTTCTATCGCGCACGCCCCGCCCCCTGTGAGCGGAATCCGGTTCTGCCACCTGCCATAAGTATTCACTTTCTGCCCTCCGCACTCCTACCAAATTTTAGCTTTCTAGGTCCACGGGGACAGGAGTTATGAATTTCCGGTCAAACACCCACACCGACACACACACACACACACACACACACACACATACA
Organism: Haemonchus placei; assembly: GCA_900617895.1. NCBI lineage: Eukaryota > Metazoa > Nematoda > Chromadorea > Rhabditida > Trichostrongylidae > Haemonchus > Haemonchus placei. The sequence goes on from UZAF01016145.1 coordinate 55,397, forward strand.
CACACCGACACACCAACAGACACACTTAGCGAATTATATAAAGTAGGATTCTACTGACGATATTAAGATTTTGAGATTATTGTGCCTGATCCTTTTGATGACAGCTGAGAATAATTTACTAGAACGGAATAGAACAGAACATTAGTCGAATAGTAGAAATACAGCCGAATACTTGAACCAGAAGGAGGCGGTCGACCAGCTGACCGTCTCTGGCAATTTGCCAAGCAGCTTATCGATTTTTCACCAACTTCGCTCTAATGCGAAAGTGGTGAACGGCAAATAGATTTCGTAGTCAGCCTAGCGTGGGGCGGAGGGTGACCGTGGCTCACTCTCCGGCCCCTTATTGTGCCCTATCCATTCGGTTTTCCGACCCCATTCCTGCACAATTGGTATCAGTGGGAGCGTCGAATACAAACCATGTGCAAATCTCCGTAACCATTTTTTCGTGAACTGTGCCTTTAAAGGCGAGGCGTCCGCAAAATTGTTAATTTGTACATGGGCGTTCAGACTTGGTGGGAGTACAGGCGGCAGGATTAGGATACTGAAGGTACGTGGAAGAAACTGACTGAATTGTTGCCGCTCGCGGGGAGCTCAGGAAGGATGTAGAAGGCGGAGTGAGCGTAATGAACGTAATCTGCAAACTTGCGCAGTCAAGTTGGAATCAGGAGAATGAAACAAGATACTTAAACTCACATAAGTTGAGCAGGACTCTGCTCATGACAGGCGAGGTGCTCACAAAGTGTGTCGGGTGTGTGTATGGCATTTGGCTGGAAATTTACACCTCTCTTTTCCTGTACCAGAGCGTCCATATTTGGAAGGAACTTGGAGGACAGGCCACTACAAGGAAAAGAGCGCTCGGCACAGCCGGGTGATCCGTCTGGTATATAATAGTACAACTGTCGTTGTTACGAATTTTTACCACGATGAGTGCAAATTGTATATCTCATTTCCGAAAAAACGTTCCATCTTCTGATGCAAAAAATTTAAATTATATTGAACCACAGCCTAAATAATACCTTCTTCATTGAAAAATGTGGTCAGAATCTAGAAGTGAGCGCGGCGCGCAGTGAGTGGGTGGAGCTAAGACCGAAAATCCAATAACTCTGGCGAAAAAATTCAGAATGTGGGAAAAAGTTTATGAAGATTAGGTAGGGAGTGCAGTCGGCTCTCCGAAATAAGCGGGTTTTCACCGAGGTGGGCGAGCTAGGATCAGAAATTTACAACTCCGTTCAAAAACGTTTCAGAATGGAAAAAAGTGATCAAAGGTCGTAGTAGAAAGTTGTCAAATCCTCGGCGTGGGCAGGGTCCTACAAAGTGGGCAGTGCACAGACCAAAGGTTCGTCACTCTGTACGAAGATGCCCTTGGTGTTTGAAATCGCTTCATGTATCCAGTCATCATCATTACTTACCGCCTATGAAATCATCATCACTAACTTTATGTAGAGAATGCTTTCTCCCAATCTAAAATTAGGTATTAATTGCAAAAGAAGGACCAACTTTGGTATGGCTGGGACGTAGGTCGAGATCAAACGAGCACATATGAGCTGAGAGGAACCCAACTTCCAAGGGTCGGGACATGCTCCGGAATAGGCAAAGCAATAAAAAACCTCGTAGTTCCGCTCCAGGAAGACCAGACGCCGGGACAATGGGCAATATTGGGTATAGGACAACAATGCAGACGGAGAAGACTTCTCTGCGCCGAGTGGATCCCCGACTTTGTTGCATAAACACATGACCCAATACAGTCCCGAGCCAGATTTTGAGGGATAAAGCCCAGAGCCAAAAATTCAACTCTATTTGATGCTTTCTTTGTTGTGACGTACGCCTTAGTGTGCGATGCCCAAATGGTGCATAGATATACCAGTTGGGCCACGCACGCTGACGTGTGCACCACATGCCCACTACAGCTTACCTACGACTTGTTAGAGTATCAATATAAACAGTAACGGTTGACTTCCCATTTCACAACTGCTTCCTCACCACACTCGCGTGACATTGGCTGCTTTCAGATTTCAACGATTCATCCGTCCGTCCGTCCGCCCGTCCGTCCGTCCGTTCAACGCGTGCGCGACGGCGGTCGCGTGCGTGCCGCGACCGCGGTTCTAGAACGGTGTTGACAGCGCCCAGTACCGATCAGACGCTGTCAGCACCCTTCTAGAACCGACGGTCGTCGAACTCTGAAAGCGGCCATTCATACTCTTCTTCGTGCCTACTTGACTTTAGGAAGAACGCACAAACCAACCCACAAACAGACACACAAAAATACCGTTTTATATATAGAGAGATAATATAGGAAGCTCATACCTTTTTCACTTCACCAACTGTGTTTGAATAGTCATTCCGAAGAATGTCGATTTTTTCTTGGAGCATGTCTGGAAAATTTTTTGATTTCCACTATTTAACACTTATCCTAGGCGAGGTGTGGGTACGACGGTGGCGTCAAGAGATCTGCTATCGAATGAACAATCAAGTATTGAAAAGGATTTGGTCTGGTGAAATATTTTCTTCGGACCCAATCCTTTCTTTCTGTGGCGGGTCGTCTGATACTACTTACCATTAAGTAGCATATACAATAATACAAAGTGGCTACAAAGTATGGCTCGCATTAAACATGTGACTACATCATGAATAAACAGTTGAACAAAAGTTGTATTTCCACTTCGATATCGCTATTGCTTTGTCAACATTTAGCACGAAAAGTCAAGGATGCAAAATTGGACAAAGAGGAACTACCGCGCTCCTCTTATACCGAAGATATTCTGTCGTAAAGATAGAAGGGAGACTTCTTATCAACGGGTTACCTTCCACCTAACGGTGGCCATGCTCGCTTCGCTACATTGTGATTGCGCACAGTCGCTCGCTGCGATGGGTTAGATATTCGTGGTAGAAGGTTAATGTAAGTTTCGCGAAACTCGGGGTCGTCTGCTTAGGGATTCGAACCGCCTACCCTTGTCAACGACACTACAATAAGTAGTGATGCAACTCAAAGAAAAGGACATTTAGCAGCTGCAACGAAGAAATGGATCAAACTCAGAAATGGATCAACGAGACTCATTATAGTTACGTTGCATTCTAATTACGTTAGGACCGACTAAAATCTTTTTCACCACTCACAACAGCCAAATCATTGACAGCTGCACCATCCTCCTCTGAAGGACCTCAGAAAACGAGAAGTCAGACAAAAGAGCTCCTTACGAAGACCAGTGGTGGCTATCCACAGCAGAACGTGCCATCTATTCATGTGTCTGAACGGAATGTAGTAGCAGCTTAGCAGAAGGGGACTGTTGTCAATCACCTGCGGTCCAACGTTGAAGCTTTTACGAAGAAATTACACTTGATTTTTGGCAAGAAGCAGCCATAATTGCAGACAAAATAATTTCACGAAAAATCATTACCACTTAATCATTTCATTGACGATTAACTACTGGACTTTGCTTCGAAGCCAACTTATAAAGCAGATTTGCTTCGAAGCCAACTTATAAAGCAGACTTGCAAGTTAATGCTGATGATTAGCTTGGCAGCAGCACCAAACGACAGAAGACGAAGGAAGACCGATCAAAGACACACCGTTATCAACATCCTGGGCTGAGGAATGTTCGAATTTTACTCGTAATTCTTCCGATACCTCCAATCTTACTTGCCTCTGCTGTTCAATCGCTTGCAGTTCGGTTACAAGAGCCTATAAAGAAGCTTCAAGTAGGATACTATAAGAAGAGAAGTAAGCATGGAAACTTACTGTCATATCAAATGCATCACAACGCATTTTGAATTTTCCTAACAATTTCTTCCTCATCTCTTGTATCACTGAAGTTCAAAAATGTAAGAATAGATGGATTTTTCAGGTAAGTTGCCGAAAAAACAATGAAATTTAACTATAATCTTGCTCACTATCGAGGAGAGACGAATTCAAAGAGAGAAAAAAGAAAAGAACGAAGTACCTGCAACAGAATTAGGAGCGACTGGAACCGGCTGTTTCAAACTTTGGATGGAACTGCAGAGCTGATTTCTAGCTACCGCGATTCGAGATACCATCGCATTTAAGTCGCATATTTTTGCTCGCACTGTAACGAATTACCTTACGAATAAAAATAAAACACTACTCTGTATAGTGAACATGAAATTTGAGCCATCAATGTTGTGAAGTTAGCTAGTTGAAAACTCGCCATTATTTCATTATGCACAAGCATCTATAGTGACTGTGTAATGATCAACTTCATGAGCGAAAGTCAATTCCAACGCACAAAATGATTTCCTCACAAATTTTCTTCTTTCTTTCTCTTAAGCAAATAATAGCACCCAAATCAGTCTCTTGAAAGCTTCTGACGGTTAGCCTACATAAATCAAGATGCCGAATAGAGCTCCAGAAGTCAAGCTAAGCCGGAGCTCCATAGCCGTTTACTTCAGCCTCCTCCACTAAGAACTTCATTAGAACTCAGGATTCCGTAAGGATTTTCAGTGACTCGTTGGAAGCTCGACTTTTCTTCTAATTCATTTACTTTTCATTCCATTCCTCGATTAAATACTCCTCAAATTGAAAACCTGCATACAGAGCTTCGCAGGGATTTTACAAGCACTTGTTCCCCGATATTTTGTGAAGATGTGAAGCAAGACATCACAAAACTCTGCAACTGCAAGACAAAACACGAGCGTGGATCTCTTTTTCGTTCCGGAAGAAGTTTATGAAGCACTTAAAATGAACTCTTTTCGAGTTCCAGCAGACTGGCGTCCATGAGGTGCCACAAATGACATCACTTCCAGCTATTTTACAGAGCGGTCAAAGAAAAGAACCGCAAAACCAAACAAAACAATGCAGAACAACAACAAGCAAAACACAACTTGTGTAAAGATAACTATCGTTCACGAAACTCACACTCCTGCTCAGTTTTCGCTTGAACTGTGGACTGCTCGGTAAGCTTATCGAATTTAACTTGAAGAACTTTCGCACTGAAATGACGAATCAATAGGAAACGATAAAAACAAATGCGTGATTATGTTGATATAAAATTATGCGACAGGCACCAACCAAGTTAGATTCGAAGATAGGTTTTTCATCAGCTCCTCATGTCGGGAATCAGCACTTTCACGCCTCCTTTTGTACTCAGCTTCCAACTCTTTGTATTGTGCGACTTTCTCCTTCAGTCTTGCAATGGTTCCCTGGATATCACTAACTATGAACAACAAAAAAATACTCTGAATTGCAAGAGTAAAGTTAAAGGGGTTTAGAACTACAAATTTGCTCTACTAACTCATTTATTCGCTCTGAAATTAAAACCGGTTACCTGCTTGATTACGTTATTTTGTTGTAGTTGAAAAAGACATCTGTTATCATGATCTGTTTGAATTTCGAATGCATTGAAAAGAGCAGTGAAGTTATCCATCCAGCTATCCTGCCTCTGACGGAGTGTAATTGAAATCATAGAAACAAAAAATATTCAGAAGAAAAACAGTAAGCGAGTGACGGCATTACGCGCAGTGGGTAATTCTAGCGAGCCCAATGAGGGTAAGGTGCCCAAAAAGAAAAGCTTACAGTCATATCAGATCGTTACTAAACTACTTCCGATCGGAAACATCCCCTTCGCGATGTATAGGGAAGAGATATAATTCTGCTGAGGGCAGCTGTCATGGAAGCTGGCAGAAGTTCGTCAATGAACTGGCTAAAACCTCTCACTGTGTTCCGTAGAACACATCTGATGTACCTCTCGAAGCACGGACTATTTACATTGATTTTTTGATAAGTGCCAATTGGGATTTACACCCCGCGTTGCAGAAACTCATGAACCACACAAACAGGTGTTTATATCGAGTGTGTCGCGTCATACCGAGGGTAAACATGCTGGTATGTAGGTGCTCACGCGGGGCAGTGAACTGGACTGTTTCCCGCTCCAAATAGCTCCACTGGTGCTCAAACGAACGTTATAAAAGCTCTTCCAAGAAGAGGACGTAGGATGTGAGGGAAATTCATTGCACACGCCCGCGGGGAAATGGATCGATATGTGGTCGCGCGCACGCTCGCACCAAATCCTTGATAGTCGTCTCGGATTCAACTGTGACCCCACATCCATCCAATGAAACCGATGAAAAATCAATCCAATGAAAATTGAATTGGTTAAGTTGAATTGAAAAAATCCAATGAAGTTCATGGATCCGAGAACGCAGGCGAAAAGAAATGGCGCGGCTGAACAGAAGTTAGATTTTAACATTTCGCGAACGTGAGATACAATAACCCCCCTGAAGCCGCAATACCATGCCACGGGCCTCACTCAGGGTACCTGTTTGTTGCGTCCTATTGGTGGGGGTGGCATCATTCATAGTCCACGATTTTGCGAGCGACCAGTCGCAAGCGACTTGTCGCTCGACTGATCGCGCAATTGGTCGCTCGATCGGTCGAGGAGGCCGCGCTAGTTATGGGTGCCGCCGTGGAGGGTCCCGAGCAGATCGCGCGATCAGTCGAGCGACCAGTCGAGCGACTGGCCGCGCGACTGGTCGTGGACTATGAAAGCATCCGGTGATTAGAGGCGTTCGAGCGTGTGTCAGGGTTACTATGTAACACATTCACGGGACTTCGAAATTCATCTTGCTGGTAGTCTTCATACTTTCGGTTTGTCTATGGTCAATACGTGTGGTCAACAGGGAAGGGCGTCGGCGAGGCGCCGATCGATATTCCACGCGGACAAAGGCGCTCAACCGCCTACGAAGGATAGCTTCTCCCTACAGCTCAACCTATCGATGAAGGGAGAAGCTATAGATGAAGGTGAAAGGATTCACAATTGGCGCCAAAGGGGATTAGCAGCTACTTACCGAAAATTACACGCTCTTAAGTGTTGTTGAACCCTGCTTCAGCTTTTCCGTTAATCGGCTGGACCACGCGAACCACTCGGCTGCGCCGGGCGTCCCTTTTTTGTAAAAGATTTGGATTTGAGATGCTCGAACAACCCAAAGATTCTTCTTATAAGTGAATGATTTAATCTTGGAAGTAACAAACTATCTGGAAAGGAACCCGAAGAACTAGGACTGACATAATTTTGACACAAAAGAAACTAACACAGCTGGTAATTAATAATGACACCTAAGGACCTGAGGAGTATCGTTCTGTTGCTTTTAATCATCGTAAACTTCTTTTGTCACCAGAGTATTTGATTCTTTGATTCTTTGAGTTACGAATCACGTAGTGACACTTCTGTAGTTGATTACTATGCCCAGTAAAGTGGTGCTTTGAATGATGCTTACTATTTTTATTGAGTGATAGAATACATCACTAGCTACCACTGCCTAATTGATTCCTTATCTTTATAGGTATTTACCTATTCGTGAAGATTTAGCTAATTTCATTATCCTCATGCGTTATTGGCCTTCATCAGAGTTAACCTTTGCTGGTGGCAACCTTCATTGCTTATGTCTGACTGGAATTTGATTTGGAAAAGTCAGACGTTGAACGAAATATCGTGCGCACTTTTTCAGCGCCGTGATATGAGCCATAAGTGAGGCATTCATGGTTAAGACCCACTTATAACATTGGGATCTTTTGAATCAAGACGGTAATGATAATCACTAGCTAATTATTGGCTAACATCAACAGTGTCTAGGATATTTTCATTCCCAAACAAAATCACGCCTGGCACTAAGCAAGTCCTTAAAACTATTTTGCCGCATGCAATTGCAAAATGAGATTGTCCCTCCATGGCAAGGCCACGATAGCGTCTATTCGTTGTAACGTTCTATGGTTTGAATATAATAATATTCTCCATTGAAGTAGTGAAAGGTATATGGTTCTGATCTGATTCATATATGGTCTCGAAGCAAGTCACGGAGAGACTTCTAAATCTCGTAGAGGCAAGGGCGTCATGTATTCCTCTGAGAAGCAATGATAAAAATGACCCCACAGCTTCAGGGGCCTCAGAACTTACAACGAGCCTCTTCGTTGCGGGCTGACGGCAAATCTCGACAATAGGATCTATTTATTATGCTGCTTAGTTGCACAAATACCATTTGCATTTCCCGTATGACAACACAATTGTTGTTAGTAGACAGTATGGACCAGAACAGGACTAGCATCGAGGGCACAGTTTATGATAACGGTGGGTTATCTAGTTCCAGACGAGTATGAAGTGATAGTCCGGAATAGTGCGTAAGAGGCGAAGGAGACGCAAAACCAGCGTATTTGAAAAATACGAGGCTTCAAAAATTAGTAAAATTAACGGTCTGACGAGGATTTCACAAAAAAGTGGCACGGAAGAAGTATTTGGCTGTTTGGATGCACGCCGCACTGCACGTAGGCTGCTTTCAGACTTCAACGATTCACCCGCCCGTCCGTCCGTCGATCCGTTCAACGCGTGCGCGACCGCGGTCGCATGCGTGCCGCAACGGCGGCTCTTCACTGGTGTTGACAACACTAGATCACGTGCCAGCGCTCTCAATACCATTCTAGATCCGCCGTTGCGACACGCAAGTGACCGCGTCGCAGCACGCGTTGAACGGACCGACGGACGGACGGACGTCGAAGTCTGAAAGCAGTGCGATAGCTGGCTGCAGTGCGCTGCCTGCGTGCAAGGTGTAACAGGCAAGGTGCAAGGTCCCGGTGCGAATGACCCTATCTCTACGGCTTCTACAACGCTTAAAGGCACCGTTCACTATAATTTAGGGGTATCCGGTATTTCACAGATAGTGATAGGTAATGCCTACATTAGGACAATGTAAAGCATAAAACGCGAAAAACAGCGAAAAAAAGAAATATAAACGGTCAAAAAAAGTGTTCAACCGAACCCAGTTTAAAAGACGGTACTGCCTTCTGTATCCCCCCTCCGATGATGGCTTGTAAAAGGTCCAATTCTCTAGACAGACTTGTGTAATGGCAATGACCAGATTTCGTCGCATAACCACAAACTCGCCTCCCTTGTCGCTAACCGAAAACTTGTTGTTTTTGAAGTTTGAAAGGTTTTTGAGTTTGGTAGGCCCTTGTTCTTGCGCTGCGGTGGTATTGGAAACGTGTGGGCTGTGCCGCCTCAGAATGGTCAAAACGTACATAACAAGGAGGCGGAATTTCACATCGACGGCAGGATTGGGGTCGTGAGATCGGAAGAAAAGAAGGGAGAAAGGTATCACGGGAAAGTTTGACCTTGCCTCATGTTCGTTTTCCCGATATTCAGCCTTTGGCACAGGTTGTCCTGTAGAGCATGAAGACCACCCACAGCGTTCCGCGACATATCACCTGTGTCGATTCGAAACTGGGACCTAGATCCAGAACTGATAGCGCATTCTCAGAAAGACTTATGCCGCCTATAAAGTAACTCTAGGTGGTATAGACCCAGGCTCCCACTGTTGTCAGTCTGAAGGTGGTCCACAATAGATGGGAACCTCCCGTTGTGAATTACATCTTTCTAGGTATGTAAGCCTAGAAAGATGAATTTATTGTAAAGCCCTAGAATGACGATTGAACAGATATAATCGCGAATAATTTTTGACTCGTCCAGGACCTACCTCCAAAGGCGATAGGGCGATAACATCGTTGACAACACAGTTCTTTAGACACTTATTTGTTCAACAAAAAGAGCACTTGATTCTTCTTGCTTCTCAAGGCAGTCCTTAGCATACGTAGCTGCAATTCTTGTATTTGACTGCTGTTAGCTGGGTGGCCGTTTACCTCGTTCACCCTCTTCCTTGGAATGAAGTTCGGAATCGTGTTACGCGATGCGTTGTAGGAAGTAAGTGGTCTGGTAAGCTACGATGATCTTCTTTCGCAGTGATAGTTCTTCCTCGACAAGTCGAGAGTAGTTGGCTGGCACATCCTTCAGAAGTGACTATGATCGAATCTCGATGAATTTCGGCATGATAAAGTTTAAAGGATAAAATTTTTGGCGTTAATCAATCCCGTCTGAGGGATGCGCCCCCGCACTCGACTTCCATTCTGAGTCGTAGTGGCGTAATGAGTGCGTATGCGGCCTATACAATGACTTACTGTGGCCAGCCGATGTACAAGTCAGTGCCTTTACCTTCCCAGACAAGTCTGGCACCGAATTACCGACCCCAGAGGGTTGGAAGACTTGGTTGGCCTAGGCGGGCATCGATCCGGGATTCGAACCCCTGACCGTGCGTGTGATATAGTGCGCCACTTACCACTACACCACCTCCGCCTCGGCATGATATATGTCTCGATATAAAGGTGTTCTTGTAAGGCCTCAGACAATATGTTAATTCTTTACTCACAAGGGAAGGATCCCAAGTCGAAGTGGCCATTTGAAATGAGACCAACACTGCTAGACGTATTTTTTGATGCTGGTTTCAAATCTGCA
>UZAF01016145.1:66416-107552 GCA_900617895.1 Haemonchus placei
GGCTGTCGGCGACCATGGCTTTTCTGATTTCCCCTGTTGAGCGCTCTCAGAGACCACCTCCATAACTTCGTTCAGAGAATCGTTTGGCAGATTTTGAATGCAGATTTGAAATCAGCATCAAAAAATACGCCTAGCAGTATAGGTCCCATTTCAAATGGCCACTTCGACTTGGGATCCTTCCCTTGTCAGCCAATTTTCAGCATTATCGCCTTCTTCAGAGCTTCTAAGCCGAAAATTTTTGAGATTCCATCTCAAATACCATTTCAGACGTCAGCTTAGCTCATGTTTAACTTATAGATATCTAAAATGGTCTTACAAGTCACAATTAGGGACAGTAGAGAAAATGGCCTGTAGATCACCTTTCATACTGTCTATTTGAACGTTTTCGCAGTGGTTGGATTCCAGGAAGTCTTGTCTACGACTTGAAGCCGTTGTCAGTAGTAGTCCACACAGGTCGAGGAAGTCGGGGTCGGGGGTTATTCGTTATAACCAGGCTTTCGTCTTCCCATTTCAGTTTGAGGCTTTACACCTACGGTCTACATCTATGCCCCACAGCATTAGGTTTCCGGCGTCAAACCAAGAGCGTAGCGGACCTAGCGGTTCTGTGGCACTTTTGGTTACCAATCCATCACCGAGCATCTAGTTCCCTTTAGAACCATATCAACCTTAAGGGATGGAAGTTCCGATATTGACAGGATGAATGTGAAATTCACTTTCCATGTTTCTTTATCGACCCCTCGCTATCAATTCCTATTACAACCATCAACGATTCCTTTAACTCTTTGACATGCAGGGTGTAACGGGCTCTGTAGAACTGTCCTCTGAGGCTGCTTATCAGCCCCCATCGAGTGATATCACTTCCTACCAATCATCAGTGTTTCCACCCTATTCTTTCCAAGTTTGAGTGTTCTAATTCCACGAGTACAGGAGCTGTGCATGAAACACAACCCGATACACGAATGGACACACTTAACAAACTATATCAAGTAAGATAGCTCGGTATGAGATCCAGTGGACTCAAGGGTGGGCGAGTTTTCAGTTTTTCGCAGAAGCCAGACATCTCATCTGCTCGTGCTCCTACCCTTTACAGGCATCCTTTGAAAAACCTTGTTTTCTCTGGCTGAAATCGCATAAGAGCACACAGTTGGCCGGGCCAGTGTTCATCTCTTCTTTGTCTCTACACAGTGCAACTGTAACTTGTAAATTGCAACTTCTTCTCCTCCATGCTACATAAGCATGATTCGAGCTCGAGATTTTTGTACAGCTTCGCATCCACTTATTATAATATTTAGTGTTCTTTTGCAGAGAACATAAATTTTGGAAGCCAGGTTTGCCCGCCTTTTGCTTTTATCAAACAAACGGCGAACAACAGCAACGTCACAGGACAGGACCGATGGCCGATGCGGCGCGTCAGCAGCAGAGGAGGCTACAGACTTCAGATGCGAGAAAGCGAGGTTGCACGATAGCGTTGCTCCGAAGAATCGCAGACGCCACCATGAATCTTTTGCGGAACGGACTCAACCATTGCTGGAGTATTAGCAAACAAGCCGTGATCCGTGAAATGCCAACAAACGATCCACCAGACTTTCAAAAAGCGGTTAAGGGGGACGTGGAAGGCAAGAGCGTTGAGCAGTAGGCGGCTGACAAAAACTTTCAGCGAGTAGAAGAGGGTCCGAAGGCATAAAGGAGAGACATGCAAGAATTCAGGAGAATCTTCGACTTCAGCAGAACAGGAAACAAAGAGAACCTCCGATGAGCGACAGTGCAGAATCAAACTTAGCAGAGAAGACGTGCGTTTGGAACACTGGAAGAAGTCAGGTTGCAAGCGGCGGTGATACGACTACAAAGAAGGCTTGAGTTTGAAAGCGTGAAAGCGCGAGCAGTTCGGGGACAAAAGCATACCTAGAGGCATCAGCACCGCTGCACTGGAGAGTGAGTGGAACGATCCGTTCGGTTACTCTCAAACGCTTTAGCCAATCTTCGACGACGGAGGAAACCTCCTGAATCTAGTTGCATTGTTCACACGAATAAAGGAACCAACCATTTGACCCACTAACCATCATGTAGACTGTGGAGCGTTGTTCCTTGCAAGGGTTAAAGCTAGTCAACCATGCAGGTTTCGACCGCTGCGACTTAGGAAAATGCGCTCTGAGCTTTTTTTGGTTTTCATGGAGGAATTACACAGGCTCGTTGTGCGTGGACATGATTCAACATAGGATTCCTAAAGAACTCATTGTCAGAGGAATTTTCTGAAAACATAAGAAGCTCATTTTTGCCATAGTGATAGCCTCAGAGGGAATACGAGGACGAGGTTCTTAGTTATCGAATTCATGGTAAGATTTATCACAGGGAAGGACCTATCTATTCAGGTTCTGGAAAACAGCAGCCTTGGAATAGCAAGAAATTCTGAATGCAAACCGGAGCTTACACGTTTTCTTACGGCTACTACAAATGTCAACGTAAATGCTCATTTCTGTAAAATGATGTACGAAGTAGGGCTGGTGGAGTTCGCCATGGCTGATCGCGAAAACCGTGCTAACATTCGAACGTTCTTTGAAAAAATTCTCTGGAAGGACTAGCACGATGGCAAGGGGACCTTCCTCCCTATTACACCTGGAGTTGCAGGATATACGTTGGCGAGAACAACGACCTGCCAGCAAACAGCTGCCTTGTAGTCCACTTGCGTAGCGCAACTGGATAGCAGCTCAGCAGGATCAGCTGCATGGATAGGAACTGTGACCAGCAGATCTACTCTCTGTTGTTTTCTACTGATGAAGGCGGACGGAAAGCTGGATTGTGATACAGGGCAGGAACACACTGTATGCGAAAAAACTACGCGTATCTGTTCTCCATCATTCTTTCAGTTCAACCCATACTCCGGAAAGTAATGTCAGCAGTTCGCAGTCGACGACGTTAATTTGCACAAAACCGTCTCAATTTTTAAAGCAAGAACCAGAGTACTCATCGTCGCGAAGTGTTTAGAGATTTACAAGGCTGTTTGATCCGGAGATGACAACTCTATACCACCAAAAAGCGCGACTTCGTCGCTTTCATTACATCCGGGTAGTCCATGCGCGAGGCGACAGGGCGAGAAGAAATCTATTATGGCTGATCGTCATCGGATCGTCTCGCTTCAGTAGCGCGCGTATTTAATGCAAAGCTACAGGAGCTCGACACCGACTTAGTTAAGGAGAAATCTCAGGTGAAATGGGATTACTTTACGTAATTGATTTCAAGAAACGCTCGCTGCATCGCCGCATACTGCTCATTATGAAGTTCAACTGGAGAGTGCGTGATGCAGAAGATGTAGACAAACTTTTTTGCGCACAAGTTCCGAACGTTGAGGCAAAGCGGGAGCTCCACGCAGCCGCGTTCTACGAAAACCACCGGCAATGCGGCCCTTACGAACTCAAATTCCTTGTGCTTGCAAGTCAGTCCGTATCAAAACGATTAAACCAACATATTCGCGACAGAATGACGGTAATACCAACTTACAAGTACCTTCTCCTGAAACGCTGAATCTATTATATATTGGAAGTTTGTGGTACGGCCTCAGCTGTTAACCTTACAAGAGCACGTAAAAGGAGCCAGATTGTGCCCTCATCAGCACTGAGAATGGACCCACCGTGGACGACAACCAGAACGCTATATAACCAGGCGATACATCAGTCCCCGCTATGTGTGCGCCTCTCAGAGCATGCACCGAATTCTTGACCACAGTGCGCAGTGTGCAAGTTGGCCGTCCACCCGCCCGAACTTCCAACAGTGTAGTTCATGCTAGGACAAAAGCAACAGTACAGTGTGTGATGAGATGCACGAACGTGGGTTATCGAATAAATTTACAGCGCAATCAGAAATCAGGTTGGCAACATGTATGCAGTGTCGGCTATACATACGGAGCAACACTGCTTAAGTACTATACTTCTACGCAACACAGCCGGGAAACTTTTTTGAAGACATACGAACTATTGATAGGATCACTTATGATTGTTCACCTATGCAGCAAAGTGAAGGCTGCAGGCAGCGGCAATCAGGAGCTCTTCAAACGACTGCCCTGCTTTTCGCAATATTTGTGGGAGGTTCCTGACAGAATCCTTTGGCATGATTTTGGACGAGTAGGATCATCAGGGATGTGATGGATAATGCGCTGTCGTTTTGGCGTCTTCGACGTCCCTTATAACGTGGTTATTATGGACAGCAATTTGAGGGCTCCTTCTACCGCAAAGGCCAGCTGCGCCAGCACTGTCAGTCGATTACATAATTTATGAGCGAAGAGGATTGCAGCAACAGGAAACTCAAACTCAATACGGAGCATAGAAAACTGGTGTACGATAATCGTGCCGCTCTTTTCGGAGCTCAAAACCGTTGCATGGCCCTGGCGGCAGCGGCGAGACATGTCTTCGTAGTGCTGTGTACAGCATGGCTGCAGGAAGGAGGCAAGAGGTGCTGTGTGTAGTCTGGGCCAGCATTGCAGCACTGCTTCCATTGTGACGCACGGTGAGATCTGTTTCCAAATTGACTGTAAACGACGGAAATCGGACATTTCCAATGAGACTGCAACAGAAATAGCATAGCAGCTAATGGAGATTGACATGAACATTCAGGATGAAATTTTCTACCCCCGAGAAGCGCTCTCGAAACTATTATATTTATTGCCCTTCCAAAGTTTTGAAACAAGGGCACGGGGCAAATTGGTGGTGGCTGTCAACAGATCTTGCTAGTTGATAAACATGGACAATACAAGAATATTGCAGAAGGTCGTTTTGCGTGTTGTGGTTCTCTCTTCGGCGATTCGCACAGCTGGCAGCGATGACACCCTTGTCCTCCCAGAATCGGTAGTGGAGAATCACACGGCGAAGAAGGTGGCACACCTGTCGCGGATGATTCGCGATTTCACTTTAAAGTATTTTAAATTGCATTGTTGTTTGTTAAATAAAAGTGTTTAGTTTGTATAATGAAGAAAATTGTGGAGCACATGGCAGAACGTGTTGAGGATATGAAGTTAAGAAAGAAGTAACGATAAGGCGCATAATCAGTGATCTATAGAATGATACAGTATATTATCTTTCTCATAGAGCCTTCCCAGAGTAGGGTAAGGTTCAGTTTTATCCAAGAGACCACGAAGGGCGTCTGGCAATAAACGACTGCTCCGGACTCTATCTCCGTGGCAACTTTAACACCTATTCTACAAGAGATTATGTGTACGAGAGATATAGTCACCGAAATTTTAGGTGGCGTGCTACATACTTCAACCTTTTCGAACTCTGTGAATAAGCGATTTTGGCATCGAACAATGTACATGCATTCGCAACAGTTATTTCAGTTGAAGTACCTAAATATTTCGAACCGTCGTGATGCCATCACACGAACTTCACCTGAAAGAGCTCAATAGTTATGTTGCTTAAAAATGTGAACGTCGCAAACGACGGAATGCATCTGGAGGTTGGAACACTTGGACATTCACAATAGGTCCCAGATGCAATAGCGCTCAAAAGTATTCGGCGAAATGCTTCTTTAGCCATAATTCTCAGTCGTAACTCCTTTCCTAGTGGATCTAATCGCGCGAAATTTCAATATGTGTAGCATTGGTGTAGTGTGAATATTTACCACTATTAACCTGCATTTTGATCATGTTCCAAATATACCAAAGAGCTTGAAATCAAAACCATTGAAAACAGGGACATTGGTGCTTCTAGAATTTCTTTCCTTTTTGCCATGTCCAAAGTGGAGAGTAAACCAGCCGGCGATGATCCAAATAGTCAACTATTCTGATCACAGTACCTCCTTTAGCCTTCGTCGTTGCCAATTCTCAGTGCACACAGCTCCTGCAATGAAGATCAATCACCCAGAAGACGTATTCTCCCATGACCAACTCTGCGTTGCAAAGTCTGATGGAATCAAAGTGGTGGATTCTACGATTGATGTAAAACACAGTACCTAATCTTACAAGGATGGCGATGATGAAAACTTCGGATGCGGACGAGACTCGAACCTGTAATTGTGCTTCCCGGGCACCTACTCTTTATCCTTTACACTACGAAGACGCCGCTGCCCTCGCCTTCTCAGTGGCTTATATTCATAGCTAATCAGTACTCACGCTACACCGTGTAGAACCCGTCAGCCAATATCAGCATTACCGCTAGGCTGCAAGCTGTTCTTGTTATAACTTGTTGTTTTGTTAACTGTTCTTGTTTCGCCGCTGTAGATGACGCAAAAGTCTCACGATAGTATTCAATAAAGTTTTGCTACGATTATTTCGAACTACTTACGAAGGAGGTGAGGCGATTTGCATCACGTTAGTGCAAACAGCATACTTCAAACTTTGCTCTTCAGCGATGCCTTAGTTTTCTCTGGACGATGCTAAAAGCAAAATTCTACAAAAAACTGCAAAGAAGAGAAATGAAACTACCGAGGTAAGAGATTCCTTATCTGAAAGTATCCGCTCAATTTCACAACTTACCTTTTGGATTTACCGTTCTAATGTTCAGGTGTGACAGCTACGAATGTCAGAAATGAACATAAGTTTATTAGTATCATTGCCGTTCAGAGATCAGTCCGGTGGTAAGTCGTGAGTAAGGAAGCGCAACTTAGAGGTGACATTCGCAGGAGGTGAGGAAGCGATGGGGCCCAGACCGAGTCCTCTCGTTCACGATCCTCGGGCGTCCTCCTTCCGTAGTCGTGCGCGAGTTCTGAATACAAGTCAGCTACCGAAGCCTCACCCGTTCTCTCACCTCTCATCCTTTGAGCTTCTACTTTATCATTGTCACCCCTTAAGATACCCGTTGAAGAAAAGGAGGTTTACCTATAATCACTGCTATCACTCATGAACTTCACTCTCCCTTACACTTCCCTTCACTACCAAAATTCCGTTCTCGAACCTAAGTATAGAGGCACTGCTCATCTGAGAAACCGCCGAAATTAAAAGGAACCGTTTTGATCGAGTAGGTCGGGTAGTGCGGATGCTGTAATGATTGCGCGTTGATTGCGAGTCTAATACAGGATGTCGTTCTAGTATGAGAGGGTTATCAATGACTGTGCACAGCCCAAGGCAAATTTCCGTGACGACACCGGGAAAGCGCGGCGATTAGAATCGTTTTATTAGTCGCGACGATTAGGTCGAGGGCCGTTGAGGAATTCGAAATCAGCGCGGTCCTTCCTCGAACCCTATTCGAGCCGTCAACAGGATGACAATGTCCTTTTCTCTTCCTTGAACGAAATCCACCGTGTGCAAATCGATGCCGTTGCTCTTTGCGAACTGAAAAAGCCGATAAGAGCATTTTCCGATCCATGGTGCGAGAGCTCTTAACGAGGGTGTGGTCATAGAAGATCAAGTACGGCAGGTCGTTCAAGAGAGGATGGGAGCGGAAAGTGGCTGTTAGCGTTGCAGAAGGGCTCCTTTTGCTGGAGTGATATTCAGGATTCTTTGAGCTCCCAATCTCGCCGGATTAGATGATTGTGGGCGAGCTGCTGCAGCTGCCGGATCTCCCATAAATGTGCCGTGCTTATGGATATGGATATGAGTGACCAACTAGTGCCTGTTCTGGAATTTGAAAAGTTTCATCGCTAATTATGAGGGTAAACTGGTCCATCCATTCCCGGGAAACACCGTCCGCGGCTAAGGAGATGAGTAACGCCGATGTGGTAACGATGAAGATCGCTGGGGGACGCACATCGAACATGATGGCAGCCGTGTCGCGCGTCCAATCCGAGAAGTCGCGCCCCGCTAGTCCATACTCGTCACGCTCGGCATCCGGAAGCTAAAGTACTAAGTCCCGACCAAATATGAAGCGTTTCAAAAGTTCCCGTCCTCGTACGTGAGGCACGTGGCGAGTGCGGCAAAGAAAGATGATCTCACCTTCGATAAAAGCGGAATCGGAGACATATCGTTGAACGTTTAGCTCGTTTGCAGCATCGATGGATAGCGTCGTGTCTGTAAACTGAGCCGCCCGCTGAAGTGTCAGGGGTCGCGATGAACCCATTCGAGGAATCAGCGAGTTAGGAACGAATAACGGTCAGCGAAGCAAACACGGTTTTGCCGGTACCAAAGGCGGCCTATATTGCGGGGCGTGGAAAGCCTCGATCGTCCTTGTGGAGCGTTGTAACTGGTCGGAACTCAGCGGGAACGACCGCCCGTGGACGGAGACATAAACGGATTTTCGAGGAGGGCCAGCAGGCCCAGGTTCCTATAAACTGTGTCGAGAATGATAGCCGCGCAGGATCACCGTCGAATTAGACGAAGTGCTGACGCTGCGGGATGAGCTCGTATAACGGCTTGGCTCTCGATTGCAAGGGTTCTAACTTCACGCACACATCCATTACATTAACGCTGTTGAATGGTGGCCAATTTGGAGGCGGTGCGAACTGCATACTTGTACCCCCATGTTGGGACAACGAGGCATAATGCTATGGAGCGAGTTTCATAGTTGTGTTCCGCCTGCTCGATCGTTGCGTGGATAAGCGACTGAGATCCGGCGAACATAAGAAAACTAGGTCTCGTGCTCATTCCGATGACATGTCACTGATGATAGAAACGAGTCGAAAGGGGAACGCTGCCAAACTTGGGATGGCGGTGGTAAGCCTGTGGATACTCTTCATGTTGTTGACCGCGATTAGCGCAGAGCAAGCGGCGTTAAGAAGTTGCGCCATGCGTCTGCGAAACTCATCGGGATTACGCTGTAATTGGAAAAAAAGCAGCGCGATCTGCGACGCAGGGCTTTTCACTTGCGGTGAGCATGAATACCCGCAGAGGGAGCATCCGTTCCTCGGGATGTGCTGGCGAGAAATCACGAACAAGAGCGCAAAGTACTGTCTGCGCATTTAGAAGCAGGAGGCTCCGAGAAGCGTGGCGCACGAGACATTCGGTCGGGCAAGCGCCGAGAGTGTTTTATCTTGGTCAGCCTGGCACAGTTAGAAATCAACATGTTGGGGTAACGTGTACAGCATCCTGAGAACCTCTTCAGAGGAGAAAAGTAAGCTCAGTTGCCTCATAGCGAACTACGAGGGGAGGACGGTACCCAGTGAGCGCTGCGTGGTTAACGGAGAAGTCACACATGTGAACTTCCGCACTCGAAAGAAGTAAGGGAATCGCCTATCTGGGGTGGTTGCCTTTGGAATTCGTGCCTGTTAGAGAGTAATCGTAGCAGGATGCGTGAAACGGTTGAAGTCTTATAGCGGAAAGTGCGACCGGAACACAGCGACGAACCTGGACGAAACCATTACCAAGATGAGTAGTCGTCAAATCACTGCGGCCGATAAGCCTCATGGTGAGAGTAGGATTGGTCCTAAGAGCGGCATGAAGGGCGTTATCTAAGACATTGGTCCTCTCTCTTGGACAGCGTGGGTGAACAAGGCTGCTACTGCGTTTTGCACCGACCCTTCGACTGCTAGCAACAGGGCGGGCGGCTGATTGGTAGTGACCAATCCGGCGCCTACTACTAGGCATCTACGTCCACTGCTCATGCGACGCACGGGCTTTCGCAATGGTAACTCTGGTCGGTAACTCGATTCGGTCCAGGAAAGGGCGAAATCCCTTGATTCGTTTGTTCACCCCTTGCTCATCAGAAAGCTTTTCATTTCAGTCACCAGGATAAAGCTGCATCCCTCTTCTTGATATGGGGTCCAAATGAGCATCGATGCATCGGGCAGAATACATGGGCCATACTTGTACCGGCAGGAACGAAGGTCACCGACAGCCGAATCCGAGACTGGCGCGTGTGCACTACTGCCTCCAAGAGATAACAGTTCCAAACCGTAAGTTCATGATCCACGGAACAGCCGAAGGGGGCGGAAGGAAAATCGAAGAGTTTGTTGCAGGTCCTCCACATACTGCCATGTAGGGAAAGATGGGCATGTGCGCAACGCTAGTGCCGGAACATGCATAAGTCGACACTCTTCTGCCGAGACAAGAAAGAGTTTCTCATCATGATTCCCGGTTCGCGTCCCAAAAAAGCTAGTGTAATACGTCACGGAATGACGCACAGTTTTGCAAAGAAGTGCTGTGGTAGCGTATCGTTTTGTATTGGGTCGATAGACGTGCAACAAAACAGATTGCAGTTGTTTCGTACTATGAAGAGGAAATCGAGGAAGTCGATGATCAACGGGACGACAAGTGATACAGGTGATTAGAAAGGAGCCATAAGCAGTCATAAACCGATGGAATGAGAAAAAGATTAGGGGGGGGGGTTGAATGGACAAAGCCAAGCGCCTGGCGATGTCCTGCTACACTTGACAGAGCTAAGCGAAGAAAAGTGCATGGACGCTAGGCCTCATAGAACCGCCAGGTGAAGAAGGGTGTTTGTAGTCGAAAGCGACCCGAGCTAGCTCCTCTTCTTGCTGGAGGCTGTCCGAGCTCGAGATTGGTCTAGTTCCGCCCGAGACTGTCTCCTGCTAAAGACAAGTCCGCAAAGCGTTGTTGAGTGGCATGAACGGCAAGGTTCTCTTGTTATGGAGTAGAGCCCAAGGGGCTTCGCAGGTCATAAGCTGGGCATTATCACGACGAGTTTTGATGAGAAGGGCGGTTGGAGAAGGAATAAGGGAACTGGAGATTGACTTGTTGGCCTTCCTGTTGGGTTTGGTCACCGGTGCTGGGTATTGATACGGTGCGAGGTCTTCCCGCAATTGTAGCACTTGGCCGGTCTAAGGTCTAATAGGAGCTCCCCGACACGACGATGCGTTGCCCTGAAAGCGTCGACGTTGGTTAGTGTCAAACCGACGATAGCTATTCCGGAAAGTTCTTCTACTAAAAGGCCTACTAGTAGCCTGAGCACGGCCGCTGAGCTTACCGTCTAACGCGTTCACCGTGGCTACCGGATCACCTGAACTCCCGTTGATCGTCGATTTCCTCGAGCGGACGTCATTAACGACCATCCTGGTATTTGCGTGACGTCGAGAGGGATATAGGCCGTAACTTCCCTGGTCCAACGGTCATCACTATATCGCATAATGTGTTCGGCCCATCTGATCTTCGATCTCTTGGCGTGATCAGCGCCATTCTTGATCTTCGTTCGTCGACGGAGCTCGGAACTCCGGATTCCCTTCTGCACTTGCGTGTATGGGGCAATTCCGAGCATCGTCCTTTCCACAGCGCGTTGAATTACGCTAACTGCATGCTCATTATGGTTTCGTGGAGTCCAAGTCTCTGAGGCGTGTGTCAAAGCAGGGAGGACAGCAGGATCGAAAAGGTGAGCGCGGAGCCGGATATTCTTTGTCTTTTTCACTACTCGCTTGATGTTCTTGAATGCTCCCCACGCCGCGCGTTTCCTTCTGCACAGCTCCGGAGCTAGGTCGTTCATCATGTTGACTTCTCGACCTAGATTCACATAACTAGAGCATTCAGTGATATTCGTCCCGTCCAGCCAGGAAGGAGCAGCAGGTACCTATCCGTTTTGCATGAACATCGTCTCTATTAGGTTCAGTCGTGATCCGATCTCTCCACAAGCGTTGTCGAATTCGGTCAGCATCTGTTCCGCCTGCTCGATGGTGGGTGTCATAAGCACGAAGTCATCTGCAAAGCGGAGATGATGTAAGTAGCGGCCGTCGACCTTCACTCCCATGCTTTCCCGTTCCTATGACGCATGATGTTAGCGAGAAAGGCACTGAAAAGTTTGGGCGAGATGGTATCGCCCTGTCGAGCCCCTCATTCACGTTGATGATCACTCCTTTTTAGACGGCGTGAAGTTGTTGTGGAGCTCACGAAGCATGCTTATATATTGAGCAGGAACATTCTAGTTGCTCACAAGTTCGGACGTTAGCTGGTTACTGCCTACAGCTCGCGCCTTTCCACGCTGACGTGTCAGCTCAAGAGTCCTCGAAGAGAGACGTTTGTTGACATCTCAGACTCGAGACTCTCAGTTTTCCTTGCGCAATCGTAAAGATGTTCGAGGAGTCGGCTGTATCCTTCATCGATGTTGTCGCTGACGGAATCTCCCCACAAAATCCCCGCTGACGGAATCTCTCCACAAGCAAATGAAGCGAAGTAATCATAACTGACCACAGTCTTAAGGCTTCGTTTCCTGAACTTCGCAGCAGCTCTCTCTCCACGCACTAAGAAGCGGAGTATAGCGTAGAGGAGACGATGGTCTGGTCCTGTGTAGAACTTCGCAACAACAGCGACGTCGGTCATGCAAAACTTTCGGCTAGCGATGATGTGATCTATTTCATTATGGAACTGCCCACCAGGTGACTCCCATGCCCATCAGGAATGGAAGAGCTTCGAAACTGCGAGTTACCATGGATAGTGTGGGTCGACATGATAAACTCGGACAGCCTTCCACCGTGCTTATTCCATTCCATTCCTTTAGTCTCCATATGGAGCTCATCAGCCGTTCTTCTGGGGCCAGTCTTGGCGTTGAAATCACCGACGATAATCTTGAAGAAGGTACGGTCTTCTCTGTAGAGCTTCTCCAGATATATATAGGAACACCTCCAGCTCTTCTTCATCGTTGCTCGATGTTGGCGCATAAACAAAGAAGACTGTTAGAGTTGGAGTTGGAGTTGAGCCACATCTTCTCAATCGTAAACGACCGATTCGGTTCGTCAAGCTTTCGTACGAATCGATGCTCATGGCCAAGTGCGTGTTGACGAGGACACCTACACCGCCGATGCCTCTGCTGTCGCATGTTCCAAGGAACGATTCTTCCCCAGTTACAAAAGTGACATGCAGCGTTCGTGCCTTCTCGTCTCGTGCAGTGCAGTGCAGTGCAGTTGCAGAAGTGCAGTTCAGAGGCTCGCATTGCTCTCGAGACCGAGCTGTATGGCGATTATCGATGTTTTCGCAGGGTAGAATACACAATTCGACTTGGGACCGGTGCGATCCATCAGCACATAAATGTTATCGTAGATTTGGGATACCTTGGAAAGGATCGCTTGTAGACGATTCGAATTACGGCAGACGGTTTCGGTGAGCGATTCCATGGAAGCATGCTGTTCTAGCTTCATCAGCTGAATTTTGCGATCGATGTCGTCTGCCATGCACTGCGACTGAGTCCTGCTCGTGATATAGGAACTCGGATAACACGGTATAATGTGCGGGGTCGTATAGGAATAGCGCAAATGTAATTGATCCCACTATATTGGACTGAACATGCAGAGTATCCTGGATATGTGGAGGAACTGTTCAGTTCAGAAATTATGCTTCTAAGCTCTAATGACTCGCATTTATTGTCTGTCCACGAGCCCATTCCTCGACAGCTTGTCACGTAGCGAAGTTGGTGTTGTGTCTCTCTTGTCCATAACCGTGACAGTTTAGAGCACTCTAAACTCACAGGCTGCCATTGGAGTTCGACGACCCCCACACTAGAATTCGAGTGGCGAAGCTGAATGCATAGACTTAATTGAAGCTTGCTATAAGGCATTTCGTCTCTGTATTCATATTGACACTCGTAAGGATCCGTGCAAACTAGTTCAATCGAGTGACGTGTGAATCCGTTTTAACATGATCGAACTCCAGCTATCAGGCACAAGACCGTACCCACCCACGGTGATAAGCGCAGGCCGGAGGATCGCTGGCGAAAACGAACTTAAAGAAAACAGTGCATGCTCGTTGGTTGGGTTCAAGACAGAAAGCTCAACGGATTCGGTCTTCGGTGGAAGACTTGGAACTGTTACTGCAGCCTTCTTTCTCTTGAAACGGTTACGAGCGAACCATTATATCATGATGAGAATACCCCCGAAGAAGTACAGGGTGAACCCCAAATTATTAGCCTGTGGCTGAACAGTGTGGGTTAGCAAGTAATCGTTTCGATAAAAACTTGGACGTATGCTCATAGAATGGAACTGAACGACAAAATCGCGTTTCCTTACCGTCCCTATGTATTTAGAATCGTTACTTTTATTTATGAATCAGTGGGGCACGGTGGCAGCGGGTATTGCAGCATGTTCGTCTGTTCGCCAAAACGTTTGCACGTATTGTCAAAGCTCAGTTTGAACGCGGATCGCGGTGACCAAATAATCACGGAGCCATTTGAGCAATTAATGGCTTTCTGGACTCTGAGCGCTAGACATATCATAAGTAAAGTCAGAAAAAGTAAGCTCGTTATGTTCTTATACCGGGTAATCCCGCTTTTTCGAGTTCTCGTTTACATGAACACTTTTCGTCTGTCTCGGAAGGTTCGCTCCCATTCACGCCGCGGGAGACCCAACTTGCTTATAATGAAATTCACTACACCATAAGTTTGATTATTACTCACTTTACTCAACTATAATACTTTACTCAACTTCTGTTCCACCTGATTCGTCAGACTTTTGATGCCATCAATCTATCGAAGACAATGCGAAGTGACTCTATCGGGGATGCATCCTTACTTGTTATAATGACTCCTCCAGTGTAACGTGTCGAAACTAGATGTTGAAGTGCACATGTTCTCTACAAAGGCCATCAGGTCGGGGCATGGCTCTTATTCAAATATTCGATGCTCCGAATTCATTACTTTTTGTTGGTCCTAGAAATCTCAGAAGCAAAGCAAAAAAGGGGGGAAGGTACTCTTCCAGGAAAGTTTACTGGGAAGTAAATTGACACGAGGATTTTCAGAAAAGCAGGAGCGGTCCAAAAGACGATGTCCAGCTGGGCACGAAAAGCAGACCGTCAACTGCCTGCAGGTGCATGGCCTAGACTACGGAAAAAGGTCGTAGAAGAGTTCTTCAGTGGGGCCAGACGACAGAGCAAAAAGAGATGTGCAGGTGCATGAGAAGAGGAAAACAAAACAGAATCTAGGAGCGAATTCGCAGTTGGATGGCCCGATGATTATTTGACCGGGCGTGTTTGCCCTTAGATTACTCCTAATGTGACTTAGTGGTCGAGATAAAGTTAGGGGGAAGGAAACAGCGAAAAGACATTCGTGAAATGGAGAAAAATCGAAGATGATTACTGTGTACCTGGCTTCTTGGCTAACGCTGGCCAGCCGAAACGACACGAGGTGGCCAAACTCACTCTCGTGCGCAGGCTCAACAGAGCCAATTTAAGAGTAGGGTGATCTGTCCTCCTTGCCTTCCTGGAGAGGACTCGCTGCTACACTAATGTTTCCGATGTTAACCGTTCCAGTGTTCAGGTGCAACTTCTACGAAGGCCAGAAATAAACATCAGTTTATTATTATCATTGCCGTTCAGAGATCAGGCCGGTCGTAGGTCGTGAGAAAGGAAGGAGCAGGGCTCAGTGGTGACATCCGCGGGAGGCGAGGGAGGCCAAGACCGAGTCCCATCGTTCACGATCGTCAGGCGTCCTCTCTCTTTCTGTCGTTGTGCACGAGCCCAAAATCGTAAGATGAGTCAGCTGTTGAAGCCTCACACGTTCCCTCACCCTCATCCTTTGAGCTTCTACTTGATCATGGTCATCCCGTAAGATACCGGTTGAAGAAAAGAATGGTTCACCTATAATTAATGCTACTACTCATGAATTTCACTCTCCCTTATAGCATATGTGTGTATATTTGTGTATGTGTGTGACCGAAAATTTATAACTACTGTCCCACTTGAACATGAGGATTTAACTTATTAAGAGATACAATGGCAGGATGGGAACACTGATGGTACGTAAAAGAAAGTGATAACAATTGATAGGAGCTGTTAATAAGCTTTAGAAAGCAACAATCACAGAATCCCATACACCCTTCGTTTTAACTGTTTAGCTTTGGCACTTTGTCAGGTGGTGTTGGAATTGACCGTAGATGAATGGTGAATAAAACGAGCGATAAGGCTGATAAAGAGCCATAGAAGGCGAAAGTTACTAAGTCTGTAACACTCTCCGTGTTAATACAATAGTTAAGCCTTGGTTTTTGGTGGTGGTGTGAAATGTGAAGGGAGCGCAGATGATTGGTGACAAGGACTTATAACGTGTGATAATGGTTGATAAAGAGCCTAAAATGTAAGAGTTTCTCGGTCTCTAGTGCCCTCGCGTTTAACGCGAAACCCTGGCACTTTAACAACTGATCTGGTGTGTGACTGTGACGGTAACAGATAACAAGTGATAATGGTTGATAAGGGCAAGAGGAAAATAGGGAAGCATTAAACAAGAGAAATTTCGTCGGTGACATCGAATCGAAGACGGTGCCAAGAACTGAGAAGATTAATTATTACGCTTAGAAGAGGAAGACAACGAGAATAGTTGTATTAAGAGTCGCGCCTTGACAGTTTGGTATATGGTATATGGGAGTACAGTGGGATCGCAGATGCCTGATAAAAGGGAATGATAACAAGTGATGAGAGCTCATAAGGGGTCTTAGCAAGCAGGAACCAGTTATCAATCAGTTCCTAGCGCCTTTTTCGTCCACGATTTAACTTTTACTCTTTAATATGTTTCATTCGATAGCACGGCATGTTAGAAATGGACGACAATAAATGTTAGATGGATGACAAAAAGGTGTGGTAAATGTAGTGATAAGAACCGATGTAGGGCACTTCATTATAAGGCGCTAAAATCTTGCTTCATTTCTTGCTATTAGATTACTCCCACTTATCATAGTTTGTGACTTGATGATTTGTTATGGTTTTTCTTTGTTTCAAAATCATTTGCGAGGAAACTCATCCGACCGCCAATAACCTGAGAACCTCAGCTGATGGTCTATAAACTATCTGTAAACATGTTGAGGAACGTACTTATTCCTATTCCAAAAACAAAAGAGTGGTGTGTCGACCGATTACTACAATGAAAAAACTACTTGTTAATATGTGAGTATAAATCGGTGAGAATCTTCCTCGTTTTTCGTACGTTTCCGCGCCTTTTTCTGTGTGATTTTGCATCCTTTGGCTCGACGACAGATAGACGACTGTGAAGATATCCTTCCCTTCATAGCCTTGGAGTCTGATTACTAATGTTCATTCTCGACTCCTTACTTCATAGCACAAGCGCATCTCCTCACAGGTGCATTTTGACCGTTTTGCAAGTTCTGAGTTCAATATGAAGTTTAACATTATCTCATGCATTGATAAATATAATACAATATTACCGACTATTTCTGCAGTTAGTCACCATCGCACGGCATGTTCGCCTTTAACAAGAGCAGTGCTTCTCAAGGTTCTAACAACGCTCCCGAACGCACATAATTTACTACCTCAAATAATCATTGGCAACACTGAAAGCTCTTCAACTGCAAAAAAAAAACAACTTATGTTCAACTAAATATAAAAATGACTAGGAGCAAGGAGGAGGAAAGGAGCAACAACGAGCAAAGGAATGCAATAAGGGTACAAAAACAACTCTACAAGCCAAGCTAGACATTTTTTTGTTGAAGAATAGATGAAAAATCAATCACCTTACTTCATTACCCGATTAAGATGTCGAAAAAATGGGAGACAATAAAGCTCAAATTTCGCTGCAGCTATGGCACAGGCAGAATGAATGTTAGATCATATTAACTAGCAGCTTTGCCAAGGAACCACACCCAGCATCTGCACATAACCTATTTACATTTGGATTGATACACGACGCTGGCTCTATCTCACGAGATATAGACACTTGCTACCGCTCCGAAATCGGCACGAGATCGAGCAATGCAACAGGGAGTGCAGATAGACATGCTCCCCGCCCAAATGAAGATAAAAAGTAGAAGAGAGCACTGAGAACAATGTCAACTGCATGTACCATTACTTGTTTCAGAGTCAGTTCTTCTTCTCAGCCATTCAATTTCGAGATTGAGCTTTTCGATTTCTAGCTTCCGCACCTCAACTGCCATGGAGGCTTCCTCTTGACGTATCCTCGCCAGTTTTGCTTCCTCATCAAGTAGATGTACTAATCCGTCCGAGAAATAGGAGAGCACTTCTCTTGCCAGCCTATACATATTATTGCGAAGGACGAAACCATGAGTTATTACAACTTAGTATGTTGGCCAACTTACGATGCTGTTGATAAATTTTGTTTAGCTTCATTAGAGGTGCTAGTTGTCTCGGGATCACGGTCGTGTTGCTTTTCTCTTTGCCTCGACCTTCCTTTTTCTGATATTTTCCAACTTCCAGAGCTTTGTGATGGTGGAAGATCATAAAATGTAGGCTTTCTGGAAAGAGATAATGTTGATCTATCACAACTCTTAACACGAGGTTTGTCACGCTGACAAGCTACACACCTGCCAGATCCGAAAAGTTGGCTATCTGAGTACTCCTCATCAGAAGAGTTAATTTCTTCTTTGACGAACTCTTCCACATCATTGTTTATGACCTCTGAAATGAACGAACTTAACAGTCCTTGCAGAAAAAATTATACAAATAGTGAGTGACTGAACTTACCCTTTTCCGGGGTTCCGTCAATCTGACTGTTTCTGGCAAGAATACGAACGAGCGGATCCAGGTAAGATGGCAGAGGATATCTTTCGCATCGTGCACTCTGAAACAATCTGAGTTGTTCGGATCTTTCTAATCACTGAAGAAGTAATTGCGTAATATATAGAGACAGCAATATACGTTCATTAGTATTAGCTTTTCACCGCTGTTTTGAACGTCTTGTTAAAAATTATAGTGCGCGAGGCCGAGTAGATCTAGGAAGAGCTCAGCATGATTAAGCAAGACTAATCTTTTTCGTAGGGCTTCATTATCTTATACCCTCACTATGCCACGTCTGTATCTGTGATGAAATAGCACACTACTCTGAATGCATTAGACTTACAGGACCAACTATGACACGGTCAGACAACTAGATGGCAAAAGTTGCACGATGTGAGCCAAGCATAGCATAATGCATAATTATCCTTCAACGTTAATTGATGTTTAGAAACCACTTCTCTAAAGAGCGCCTGAATGTTGTAATAAAATAGTTTCCACCAATCTGCGGCAAAAATTCCATCGTTAATTTAGCAGAAATAGTCACACATAAATACTTCTGCACTTGTCCAACCTAGTAGTCTTTTTACTTAGCCGCAAGGACCACTTGAAGTGATATGCATACCTCTTCCCTTTTTAAGAACAAAGATACGCTGGCGGAGAATTCGCCGCCACAAGGCCGAGCTCATGTATCGGATGAACTGCACGCTTCCCTGCGCGCGGCATCCAAATTGAAAAGCAAAAATTCGGAAAATAAAACTCATTACAGTGAATAACGATATAAAGCAAAATAAGTTGATACGATAAGTATTGATCAGTGTGAGTGTAATTCGGCTTGTTCTCGAGTGAACGGAAATTTCGCAAACTAGGATTATCAAGACACTAATTACCACTTGACAATCACATGTTTCCAAATATAGGATTGAGACTAAACCTTGCACCCATTTTCTGACCAGAAAAAGAATTAGCAAAAAAAGGAAGCAAAAAAATAGTTATCCAGATAGACGCCCCATAAAACTCTCCTCTTTTATTTCTGGGTGGNGGGGGGAGGGGAGTTATCGGATAACTCAGCCATAACTGTTCAGCAGAGCGTGAGCATTCTCGGAACTTCACGAAGCAACCCGATAGACATACCTCAGCTCTGAGAAATCTATGAATTCTTTTCACTTCGTTACGCAATTTCTCTTCAATTTGTGCTTTCGTTCTCGGAGCTACACCCATGCAGGACAAATATTGCGACCATTTCTCCAGCAATCGGTTCTTATCGGACGACGCCCACTTCATTCCTAAAATAAGACCTAAAGAGGAGTAAAACTCAGGACAACATGATCATAATAATTCAAATTCATGTGTAGCTGTAGAAGATGCGATTCATGTTTGGCGTTCGTACGGGGCAAAAATGGCTGGTTTAATGTTAGGTAAAGGGGAAATGGGTGTGTTGAACATGGTCATCTAGTCAAAGAGAATAGAAGGAAAACGAAAACGAAACATTTCAGAG
This sequence comes from Haemonchus placei, assembly GCA_900617895.1. NCBI lineage: Eukaryota > Metazoa > Nematoda > Chromadorea > Rhabditida > Trichostrongylidae > Haemonchus > Haemonchus placei. The sequence continues at coordinate 86,156 of UZAF01016145.1, forward strand.
ATATGAGGCGACTAAATCTTTTGTCAAGTACTGATCCAATGAGAAGAATCACCGAATTCCGCACCTGGTTGAAGCTTGGCGTGGTATTTTGAATAACTCGCACTGTACATCGCGATCAGTCGACGCATCTCTACTTCTTGAAATGGCGGTGCTTTCTTTCGGATCGGCCCAGGAGTTAGGTATGGGACCATTTCATGAGCATGAAATGAGAGATCTGAAAAAAAGTTACGCAAAACTTCAGCAAAAAAGGATAGTAGCGGTTCGACGATATCCAGAGTACACACAGTCTGATCAGCGGGTGGATGGAAACAAGTGACCAAATGATTTATAAAACTACAAACAGATCGGAACAGCCCCCCTTACCGGGCCACTAGCAAAGGAACTTTATTAGGGGTTGAAATAGATCTAAATCGGGAAGGAGTGTTACCTGAAGGATCAGTAATTCAATGAGCGCGAACTTTCGAATGGGCTTTTTTCTGGTTGCTATGTGTCAGAAAAGTGACAGTGGAGCGACAAACTGACAGCGGCTTCCAACATACGGAAGAGATATCAGGTCGCAGTGGCCAATCAAGATCAAAGATGCCGCCTGTTTTTTTAGAAGCTCACCTCGAGCCTATATTATACCGCTCCGTTTCAAACATAAGCGATCGAAGAGTATCCCATGGTGCAGCGATGGCGCTGTTTATAGGAGAAATTGTCACACGATTCCCTAAGAAATCCGCAAGAAATCTTGAGACATTGGAAGTTGCAGTAAAAATCGCTCGACATCCTCCCTCGACAGCATTAGTTAAACAGCCTGCATGATGATGACGTATATACTGGTGTTTTGACTGAAACCTGATACTTGTCGTATCTTTTTTCAAATAATAATATCAATCAAGTATCCTTTTTTATAAGTGAAATATGCCAGAAACCCTCATGTCCTACTAATGATGGGGAAACACGCAAGAAAAACAAGGATAGTGCATGAATAAAAACAACTATTTATCTGAGTGCTCACCTTCTAGTCGTTTGAATCGACGATCTCCATCCCTCGTCTCTCTTACAGTCTGAGACGACGTTCTAAGTTAGAGATCCCTATAAGGGATACGGGGGTTAACGGGGACCTCCAAGTAGCGTGGTCGTAGTCTACCTTTAACAACGTCGAGAGCAAAGCGTAATTTCAATCGTTCCATGAAGAGTTACAGGTTGCTATGGGGCAGGCATTCCTTCCTTTTTGTTGCCAGAATCGCCAACTTTCAACTGTTATCACTCTCTATTACCTGTTTCCATGATGCCACCCGCATCCCGTGCCAAATTTGAGCTTTTCAGGTCTGGGGGTCAGGAGTTATGAATTTCCGGTCATACACAGGGACAACCAACAGACATACTTAGCGGATTATATATTGTAGGATTATCTTGTGTTGTTCTGTCCCTGCCCTTCTTCACGAAAGCTCTGAACGAAAGGGGTGTTCTGCCCCGTGTCCCTCGAGCGAGTACGATTCACTGGACTACTCTGGCTCGCGACAGGGACGAATGGAGACGCTAGTGGCGCCCGCTCGAGGAAATCGATTATCAACGGGACGGCAGGTGATTCTATGTTGTTATAGCGGTAACTTCCGCACTTAGTATTTTATTCTCGCACATTTACTCTGCTATCACTGGAGCTATTATAAACCACTGAACCTCCCCACACCTTCGAAACCAATAATAATTCACCAATAGTTGGATGAAAACCAAGTCGCATAACTTTTGTCAGATCACAATCATTGGGTGCTACAAAAAAAGAATTTGTGCCGTCCTTGATTCGGGGCAGCTTATTTTATAGAAGCGCAGTTAAAAAAGACTGTGATAGATCCTGAAAGGCACAGTTCACGATAATTTTGAGATTTTCAGTTCAAGTGAATTAGTGGGAGTTGTGGTGCAGAATAACGAAGAGGTAGCGATGAAATCACGTAAATTGGCAATTCCTCAAGGAGAAATGCTTCATAAAATTAGTTAAAAGGTAGCTGCACAAAATTACCATGACGATGTGGAATGAGAGAGTATTTGGATGAGACTAACTTGTGATGGAGAGCTGGATACATTAAGCCAAAAATGCTCAAAATTGGCCATAGCTATCTTTTGAATTCCCGTCAGAGGTGGTCATTGGGAGCTGTGCAGCTTCTACAAGCCTCTGGAATACGTACGACTTTTGAGTGCGTTATAGAGAAGATAAAATATTTTAACCTTCATTACGCCCTGTCTAGGTCATTTTCCGACCTGATAGCGCCACATATAGTATATTCGTGGGCCATTGACTCATCCTAGAAGGCTGCCTCGAAAACCGTCTTTATCATCAACCGTGCCATTGAGCTCTCTAAACAATACGATGCTGTTGGCATGAAGTCATCAGCTCATCTGAACTACATCAGCCAACCCCTCACTCGGTTCACTCCGAAACGTACAACCAAGAGTGAGGAAACGGTAGTCGCATTTTGTACACCTGGATTCCTTTGTTTGTCCTGCCGTATACGACGCTCCGAGGCTTGGATTCTGTGTGAGCAAAATGATCAAGAAGTCAGCGCCACATAACGCGATGGAGAAAGGGAAGAGCTCGATGGTAGTAACTAAAAACAAAGCAGAGGGGCCTTTAGGAATGATACCTCCGTCAGATAGCGACTATTAGGCAGACTTCCGCACTAATGTGAAATCGAAGATGAATGCTATCTCCATGTTCTGCAAATTGATGGGGACCCGTGCACTAGGGCGGGTAAAGACAAGGTTTCGACCCAATATGAACGATAGCCCAACGACCACATTCAATAGGGGAAAGTTAACAGCTTTCCGTACGAATAAAGGCTTACATCTACAATTTGTGGAAATGCAGCAGTGAGAGAAAAGAATGAAATTGCAGGCTTCTGATCCAAAAAAGTTTTTTCTTTATACGAGCGAAACTAATCACTTAACAACCCTTACTACAACAGAGAACTCATTAAAAGAAACAACCACAAAATCAGCTAGTGAAATCAGATCCTTTCTGCCATGAAGATTGCGCCTTTACATCCAGTTTGAATTATGAACTTCATAGCGTCGAACAACGGTGCCTGAAATCATTTCATCAATCGATGGCATTGTTATGTTCACAGTCACATCGTCGAATCTCAGAGATCTAGTCAGGATATTAAGCTGTGATGAGACCGCGGATAAAAGGGATAAAATAGTGCACTCCTAAGGAGGGCTGATAAGAAGTGTGAAGACAACAAGAGGCACCAAATAAGTCACGATTTCTTATTGGCAATTCAAAAAAGGTAATTAGGTGTGATGCTTGTGGAGGAAATGTGGATGGAGTGAAAGAAATTAACTACTGGTGGTAGGATTGCTATTATTGGTAAGAAGTTAAGGGCAAGTGGTTCTTCAACGTTTCCCTTTCACTCCAAAGGCAACGTCTACAGAGCTATTCGACACAGTTCTTGAAACCTCAATGAATGGTGAATATCTGTTGGGTTCATACATAGGTAGTTCCGTTTTTTTTTCAGAATAAGAATTTCCCCACCAGGTTCCGTGATTCTAAATTATGTGGCATACCGAAGGTACAAAATCTGCCCTACAATGACGTGAATTTTGCCAAGGCCAGGCTCTGCTGCTTTTCCTGATGAAGTTGTTCTGCCTTTGTATTCCTTCGATACTTGACTCTCGTCCAGGAGAACAGGAGTTGTGGATTTTCTGTTCACACACATACGCAAATACACACACCGACATACACCAACACACACAGCGACACACACGCACAAACCAACAGACACATCTGCTGCGTTAGATGTAGTAAGATTAAGACAGCCCAGGTTCGCGAAGTAGAAGTCGATGGCAATTAGTCAATTCGGCACCGAACTGCGTCTATGTGTCAATGCTTTAGAATGCTGCATATTAACCATTGATGTGACCATCGACTAATCATTTTTGACCTTTTTTCTGGTACTCCGCTGTTAGAATATCCAATAATTCTTCTCGCTTCGTGGAATACCTTTTTTTTNTTTTTTTTGCCAGACATGAAGCCATACCGATTTTTTTAATAAGACTTTTGTTTCTAACTTCTGCATTTTGGCACCGCCTTATATTTCATTGGTTCAAAATCTGCTGACCTGTGGCCCATTGTATTTTATACCAGTGTCGTGATGCTGAAGTTCATCATCTCGCAATTTCGTCAATGTATCCAGCAGGTCCTTGTGTGCTTCTGGATCGTCGCCAATTAATTCTATAATCCGAACTATTTGAAATTTGTCCACTAACACATATCTTGATACAGTACCCTTTAGCTGGTTATTGTAGTGCTGCCCTATCAACTCCTCTACAGCGACCGTACACGCCATGGCTCCTTCTTTGCCGAGAAGAGCCGATCCAACACCTGCATCAGAATATAATTGAGGAGAGTCTCCCGAAAGTCTCTTATGAAAATCTAAAACGACATTAGCAAAATCGCATACCGTACCTAGAGCATAAGCTGCTATGCTGAAAATGGGTGAGAAAATAGTGTGGGGAACTTCATGTTTAGCAGCAAGTCTTTCCATGATGTCTAAATGTTCCTTTTCCTCATCCCACATTTTCTTTATCACCGAGGCAACTGGAGAGCCTACAAAAAACTAGCTTAAACAGCTAAATAACAAGTTTTGATAATTTTTTACTACACGATTGCTTCCCTACACTTCATGTATCAAACCAAGTTCTTCTATCTACACGACAGCAGAAGTCCATGTACGGTACCTCCCGGCTATTACAGAATTGCAATAACCTCTAACAAATAGTAATGGTAATCGCCCACTAGGTCCCTAATTGACACATACAGAGGGACCCTATGACCGCCTCACAAAAAGTGTTGGTGACTACAAACAAGGGATAAGAAAGCGAACTCAATTAAAAAGACTTACTCCGGTGAGATAAGGGAGTATATGGTAAGATTTGGCGAAGGTGAGGAGTGTTCACATCTTACATTAGTATGGGTTAGCATTGAATCCCACGCTGAAAGTGGCCTAGGCCGAGCAAGCCTCCACCTCTCTGCAGCCGGTATGGGCTGGTCCCCGCAAATTATTACAGACATCAGCAGGTATTTAAAGTCTCTAGGATTCTGAATAAGAGTAGAGTATGCGGATGCACCCTGAATCAGTTTGATTTTTACCAGCACCCCTATCCTTTTCACTTTCTTCTCAACTTTCTGGGAAACTTCTAGAAATTTACCTTGTAAAACTGCCATTTGGCCAGCATAAATGCGATCGGCACCAAGTTCACCCGCGTGATCAACCCGAATGATCCTCTCCAGTAAAGCTCTACGAGCAGCCGCTGAATGCGCTGCTCGGAAGAATACACGGTTCATCTGAAGAATGATTCTAAGGTCCTATACTATATAGGATAATATATTAGCCACAAATTTGGTGTGTCTGTTTAATTGTTTGCCTGCCTGTATGGTTGCCTGTTTGTATGTCGGTTTGTCTGTTGCGAACTTTGATATGACCTGAAGAACTCCAAGAAGTTACGAGTCACCTTTGGAATAGCTGGGGACCAAAGCAAGATCAACAGTTAATGAATTCCTGCCTACACGGGGCGGAAATTCGTCACGCCACATATACATTGGCATGTACAAGTTTGTTGAGAGCAAAGGCGCCAGATGGGAACACCGATGACGGCTGGCAAGACAATACCTCGCCCACGGAGGGCTTGGCGTGTGCGAAAACCACTCTATCAGATCTGAAGTGACAAAATTTATGAGGGATGTAAGCGGCAGGATGGGAACACTGACGGTTAGCGGCACGAAAACTCGCACTCGGAGGACTGGACAAGAGTCGTTTAGCTCAGAATTCTATTCCACATTCGAAGTAGTTTCAACAACGCTTATTCCCATTTTGGTGCACCCGTTATTACAAGCAGGAAAATTTCCCGCGATTCCCCACGGTCCTTCCCCGCGAACTCGTGAGAATACATTGCACCTTATCATGCTATGCGTTTAACCACTCTTCCTGCACTTTCCTTCAATGCGAACTTAAGCCGCTGATGGTGGAAAACAAGATTTAACAGTTTTCATGAAGCGCTCATGGTAGGGCCATTTAGAACTGATGCCCCGGGCTCCCTACTTCATCCCGCCGCCTGCACCCTTTTCAAGTTTGGACGCTCTGATCCAGTTGAACAGGCTTATTGACTTTCAGCCAACCACACACGCACACCTTGACACACTTCTTGCGCCATGCCCATCATAATTGGAGCCCTATTCAAATCCTGTGTGTTTAAGCAACTCGTTCTATCCCCTTATTCTAACCTGACCTCATAGTTTTACTCAAAATGCGTCCATTCCACAAGCGTTCCGCTCTCCCCCTCCTCCCAACCCCGGATGGAATTCAACTCGATCACTCCTTGCCACCTATTATCAGGTTTCCCATCCTGCCGCCTCTACTCCTACATAACTTGAACGCGCTGGGCTGCAGCTAACAACTTTCGCTCACGCTCTGCTCCCTGTGATCTGCTCCCATCCTGCCTCCTGTATTTCTACCACATTTGAATGCTCTGGGTCCACGAAGACAGGAGTTACGAATTTCCGGTTATCACACACACTCCGACAAACCGACACACCCACTCAGCGCGTTTTGTATAGTAGGGTAGTCGAATCGCCCTGCTCAAGTCGGCCTTCCCTACCACATGCGACAGAGCCAGAGTGTTCGGCTGACCCTTCTAGGAGCAAATGAAACGTTTGTGACCACGAAGGAGAGGAGCTCGGAAATCCATCAATCTTGATAAATATAATTTGCTGTGTAATTGACCATTCACTTCCCCAGGACATGGTGCGTTCAACTCCATAGAAGCAAAAGATGAATGTTGATGGTTGATAGCGAATTACCATGCACGTAGCTTTTTTCCCGTCGGCGCAAAGGGTCGTATAAAGTGATCGAAGTCGTATAAATGTCGGGCAATACATCAATGAGTACGTATTTATTCGCAACTAGTAGCCGTTCTTCCTTCACACACAGAAAGTTCAACCTTCATGGAATTCAAGCAATTTTCATAGGAATTATTGCATAGGTTGGTATTGACCATTCGAGCCCCAATAAATATTCTTTACTGTACTATCGACCAGACTCATACATAGCTCAACGCCTCATTTGAGGGATTAACAGGGCACGATGAAAACTGGCTATACAGATCGAGATCGATCAAACAACACTGATAAATATCGGTTTGTAGTTCGTAGTTTACCGTAAACCCACCTCTGAACTCTCCATCGCGCAACGACTTTAGATATAGCAGAACACTGTAACACCTGCTGCACCTCTCGCCCCCTTGTTTACCGAATTCCACGAGCGGGCGCCGGTAACCTATCCATTCGTACCTGTCGCGAGCCAGAGTAGTCCAGCGAATGGCCCTAGCTCGAGGGACACGAGGCGAGGCGAAGCATTCCTTTCATTCAAAGCTTCTGTGAAGAAACCTGATCATCACGCTGGCGCCCCTCCTAGTGTTGGTCTAACTTCTCGAGGAACCCATTCGGTTAACGCCGTGGTTCAACGGTCATCTTCACATCGCATACGTGCCCGGCGCATCTGGTCTTTGTTTTATTGGCGTAAGAACGGCATCACTGATCTTCGTTCATTGACGGAACTCGGAAATCCAGATTCTCCTCCGCACTCGTCTGCATTGAGAAATTCCGAGCATCCTCTTTTCCACACCGCCTTGAATGATGCTGACTGCCTGCTCATCCTACCTTCGTGTGTCCAAATCTCAAAAGAGAAGTGAGCTCAAAGTCGTCTGTTCTTTGTTTTTTTTTTCACCACTCCCTCTATGTTCTTGAATGCTCTCCATGCCGCGTGTTTCTTTCTGCTCAGCTTCGAACCCTCATATTGACATCTCGATACACGTAGCTAGAGCATTAAAGATTTTGGTTCCGTTCAGAGTGAAAGAAGCATCAGGTACCAATTCATTTCTCATGAACATTGTCTTCGTAAGGTTCAGTTGTAAGCCGATCTTTCCACAAGCACTGTCAAACGTTCCGCTTGCACGATATTCGGTATTATAAGCACGAGCCGTCTGCAAAGCGGAGAAGATGTGAGTAGCGACCGTCGATCTTCACCTCCATGTCTTCAAATCGCAAATCACGTATGATGTTCTCGACTGCGGCACTGAAAATTTTGAAAGACGGAACCCTGTCGAACCCATGTCTCCACGTCGATGATGGCTTCTTTATAGAATGGCGAGTTCCCTATCGTGAAATTGTTGTGAGGCTCACTAAGCATCCTTAAATATTGAGTGGAAACACCTTGGTTGCCCAGGGCATCAATTACTGCTACTGTCTCGACGGGATCAAAGGCTTTCTTCAAATCGATGAACGTAAGAAATAACAGTATTGTGTATTCTCGCGATATTACAATGAGGCTTGCAACGTGTGGGTGGTCCGATTGTACTAAAACTTGTCGAAGCCCTGCTTGCTCCCATGGCTGTCCTTCACTTAGTAACTGCCGATTCTGTAGAGGATGACGCGTGTGTATAGTTTGTAGATCACAGACACCAGGCAGAATAGGCAATGATTGCCAATGTCGCCTGGATCTCCCTTCTTATTCAGCAACACAGCCTTGCTAGTTCTGCACGAAGTGGGCACTTTGCACGAAGGTACCGCGTGAAGAGCCTGGCCAGGGATTTGACAATGACTGATGAGAGACTCTTTAGATGATCTACTTTGATCCTTTCGGAAACGGGCGCCGTACAATTTTTCATCGACGTGATGGCATGTCGAATTAAGGGATAACTGAAGGGGACGTCATATTCGTCTGGCGATCGCATCGGGAGGCGGATATTTCGTCCCATCAATTCTACTCGGACCTTTGCTATTGAGAAAATGTGGCTAAACCCCAGCTCTAACAATCCTTGTTGTCTACACTCCAACATTGAGCTAGAAGAGGAGCTGTAGCGTTTTATATGCAACTGAAGAGACTCCACCAAAAAGACCATACTTTATTCAAGGTCATCTTCGCTGATTTCAACGCCGAGACTGGCTCAAGAAGAACAGCTGATGAGCCCAAAATCGGGACGCCAGAATGGGATGGAATGAGCAGGGTAAAAGGCTATCCGAGTTTATCATGTCGGAACACACCATCCATGGTAATTCACAGGTCCAGGAGCCTTCTCATTGGCGAGGAAATGGAAGCCACTTGGTGGACAGTTCCATAATGAAATAGTTTACATCATCTTCAATCGTAAGTTTTGCCTGACTGACGTCGACGTTGTTCAGAAGTTCTGCACGGGGTCACTGCACGGGGTCAGCGTCTTCCCCGCGCTAGAAACCGCTTTTCAGTGGGTGGAGAGAAAGCTATGAAGTTTAGGAAAAAACCATCTTCAATCGTAAGTTTTGCTTGACTGACGTCGCTGTTGTTAGGAAGTTCTGCACGAGCAGAGATGGCAAAAAAAGCAAAAAGCAAAGCAGAGTCCCAAAGATGGCAAAAAACGCCTTTCTTCGAAAACTCTCGAGCTGGAAATTATGCCAGCGTGGAATCGCACGAGCTGCAGGCAATAACCAGCTAACGTCCAAACTTGCGAAGCTATGCAGAGATGAAATAGAGATCTGAAAAAGAGGAGAGCGACAGCTTCGGCTGAGCCGCAGCCGGGAAGAGTACTTACAAAGTTCGCCGGAGCTTCGTAAGTTGTAGAACCAAGATGTCTTCTTTTCGTGGTCATGACGTAACAGTTACTGGGATCACTCGGAGGCAATGGAGAAGGTCATCTACAACTTCTACTCGGACTTTTCCGATAGCCACGTCTACCTGCCTACCTACCATCTTAGATTGACAGAAAACGACAATTATTGAGTGTTGTGTAACTTCGACGTATGTATTCGAACTCTAAAAGGGTATTATAGGAGGTACTATGACATGTTTGCTATGAGTTTTCGGAATTAATATCGATGAGCATGTACTTCACTGAAAGATATCGGCTATTCATGAAGTGGAAAAAAGGTAATAGCAGTGCATTTGCGATTTAGCACAGAATGGAAAGCTTGGCGTAGCCGAGCGATCCGACTAATATCAGGTTGATATCATATCTCCTTCCCTTGGCTTCTAACCATTTATTCGAAAATTGTTGCTGAATCCCATCTACATAAGACGAAAGGCACGGAATAATGCGAGGAGATTATGGACTTTTCCATTTTATCGGATTAACGTATCGCACCTTTCCGAACCAGTTGGACGCGGAAGTCGCACTTTTTTTGAGGGGCTGACTCAGTGTTGACGTTGTGTTATCAAAGCTAATTCCTTCACCAGTTTGCATATGAAAAAAAAAACGAAAAACAAGAAATAGCGGGTTGATAAGTTCTGCAACTCAGTGGACCATCTAGATCGAAACTATATGAGATACTTTGTTACATTCTATAAACAATCACTAAAAACACCCCATTTTATGGACAATCACTAAAAACACCCTTTTCCAAGAAGAAAAACATCACAGCAGATAAAGAGAAAGTCAGACAGGGGGATTAAACATAAAAAAACATCCCTAGTCAAGCAAAGGAAAGTACAACTGTATAGATATTAGTCGCAATTAAACAGAAGTAAGAGTAAGTACTTTTCAACATACCAACAACAACGAAATTTTTAACTATACCGCAAACAAGCATAAAGAACCTGCTGCTCGAACTTTCGATCAATAATCAGAGAATAATGTTAATGGTAGGTCACACCGTCATGATTATTGCCATGAGAAAAGCTATACGCTGGAGGGTTGCCGTACCCCTGCTGCACGTTTGATGGATTTCCGTAACCTGCTGCTACGTGAGATCCGAGGTACTGCTCCATCTGAGGATTAGGCCGATGTGAAGAGCTGGCATTGTTGTGACTGTCATGGGAATGTCCATGACCTCAAACAGAGCGTTACACAGGAGGGCTTTATTTTGATCATAGCAAAGCACTTTACCAGTGTGATCATGAGAATGGCCGTGACTGCCGTAACTTTGATCGTGTGAATGGCCGTGATGTTCATGTTGTCCATGACCAGTGCCATGAGAATGACCATGACCGTCACCATGAACGTTTACGTTATCATGTGTATGTCCAGAACCCTATGTAATGCAATAAGAGTATCCGAAAGTTCATGGAAATAATATCATGGAAGTAGCGTTCACAGTAATGAGAGCTTAACTCACCGGATTCATTTCCTCAACAGTGTGCCAGGCAGCATCTTTAACAATCTGTAAATGAAAAAAAATCTTAGGAACAAGACTCCTACAATAATAGCTCTGAACAAGGACCTCACCTGAACCGTGAGCATACTAACAACAGATGACATCTTATCAGTGACAAGAGTTAATACGTTCTGTTCATCTGCGTCCCTTCTAACTCGCACATCCACAGTTCCAACCTAGGAGGGGAGTTGATAGAAGGACATTCAATGGCCTACATTGCTAAGAAAAAACCGAAAAGACATCATAAAAGGCCCACCAGCTGCGCAAAGTCTAGTTGCCAGAAGTGACGTGAACGAATTTCCAAAACACCATCAATGGTCGACGCTTCGGAAATACATCTACAAAAATAATAACTGACTGATCGAAAAAAACAGAATCATAACTAAACACGAGGTTAACGGTAAGAAAGGACTACAATCGGCTCGTGCTGTAACGGCATTTAGAAGGCACGATACAATGGGTCTCTAACGCCCTTCATGGACCACCCGCACATTGTCTTGTGATATCGACTGAGATGGAATTGTAGATATTTGGCGACAGAAAATGATTCCGTTGGTAAGGGCTGTTAAGGGTCCTGTCCAGGGCCGTTTATATTCATGGAGATGACTCCCAACAATGGTGTTAAGATCAGTCAACCACACTAATAAGTTCATTCGAGGTTTCAGTTAATTAAGCTGTTCAGTTATTAAAAAATTGATGTGCCGGTGGACCCAATAAGAAAAGGATGAAATTATCAATGGATGGTTATCGCTGAAATTAAGGACGAGGGATTGAGCCTTCGTAAGCGTAGGCATTCCGCGTCGAATTTGTAGTGCCCCGTAACTGGGGCAATCTGATCGGAAGCTTCATGGCCAGAAATAATTGGCCTGTTCCGAGAAAGGACGAAGAGAAAAACGATACATTTAAGCTTTTCAGAAGGACGAATCTAGAGGCCTAGTGGCAAAGCTGTAATGTACTTGCAAACCTTTTGATCGCGGATAACAAAAAAAAAGCGTCAGGATAAAACTCAAACTGAAGTAAGCACTGACAGATTGGCTTCAGGATGGACGACAAGAAGACTGAGTTTTGTAATCTTAAAAAAGAAAACAGCAAATTGGTAAGTGCAGCAGTGAAAGGACGATGCTTAGATGAGTTCATGGTTGAACGCAACTACAGAAGCGCCAGAAATGAGTGTGACAGGATCCTCGAGGCTGCAAAAGCGAAATAATGATGGCACGGATGTAAGCTAAAAGTTCACAAATAACTCGCTATAACAGCTCTGCACTTTGGAAATCAGGGAAGGTGGCCAGTAACTTTTAATAGAGTGGTTCACAGACATGAGGTAGCATATGCACCATTTGAGAGCAGAGAAAAGAGATTGCAATTTCTTTAAGGGACTCAGCATATAACACTAGAGATAGTTGGTGAGCTTCATTAGGGACAAGGAGGTAGGGAAAAACGTGTAGGATCAGTGGCAAACTAGCGTGGTGCCAGACTTGCAGTTTTATAATCAACCAAGCAAATAAAAATATTTGGTGCTGAAGCCCAAATCATAAAGACCATCATTCTATTTATTCGAAGCAATGCCTGGGAGAACTCAAAACATTTCGCAACAACGGATAAAGGGGCAATCATCCTACGCCATAACGTAGAACGGCCAAGGCTTGAAATGAGCGCGCGGTTCGTCGTCGTGCAGGAGAGAAATTGAACAGTGAGATTAGCAGATTGAGCACGGGAAACCAAGTAATCGCTAGCTTCGTATCATTACTACTACGTGAAAATTGAAGGAAGAAAAATTCGAGATTGGAGAAAAAGATTTCAACATATGCAGGTAGTAAAATGATAGTCTACACGTGTCTGTTCAGTCCGATACAAGTGCGGAACAGAAAATCACGCTCGAATAATATTGATCGGAAACAAGAACATGACATTTGAATTTTGCCCGTAATTTTTGTGTCGTTCCATCCACAGGCGAAGCAACTTCATACAGCCTACAGGTGGTCGTTCATCATGAATTTACCATTCATGGTCTGGACGGGAGTTGCCCGAGACAGCAAATGCATGCCATAACACATTTGAGGAGGAGGGGATTGCATCAAGCAATTTTCACTGACTACATGATTGACACTGCACTAGGGGACTTCACCAAGGAGGACCTGTTTTACGTCGAGGTACGACAGATTATGAGTTGAAGAAGGAAAAAGCGGCAGCTACGAAAACCACCGGGGTATACGAAAAAAGAAAAGAAAGTAAATTAAGAAAGTGACATTTATCAGAGTTAAGCGCATGACAAAGGATCCTCCATGTTTGTCACAATTTTACTCCCTTTCTCTCCTAATCATTGCAAGTCATTGCAAAAAACGAAGAAAGTAAAGCGTACAGTGGAAGATAGTCATATTGAGACCCGCTTTCAAGGAGTAGGACCATACTGAAACCTGGATTTGGAGTGAACAACTCTTTGATGAATGATTTCATTCGGCGCCATACTTGGCTCTGAATGCCGTGGGGATTAGAAATGAAATAAGTAGGAGAGATTTTTAAGGATTGAAAATTGCACGACAGCAAGGCATAAGAGAGATTGTTGAAGTTTTTCGGAAACACACCTATCAATTTGGTTAAGAAGATGAGGCGGAGCAGTTTGCAGTAAAATCATGCCCGTATATGTGGATAAGGGCCACATCGTTGAAAATACTGCTACTGACAATAAAAGACAACAGACCGGATCTGCCCAAGCAAAATCATGCCTGGAAAATACTTGTAGTAATTTCATGTGTTATTTGGACAGAAATGCCCATACCTGAAATGTTCACAGAGTACTAGCATTGTGGTTGTAACTGCAGCTAGCAGTACCATTGAGTTAATTCGCGGCAATAGGAGACGTGAGAGGCCGGGGATAACGCGACAAACAGCGTGACATATATCCGCGGCGTGCTCCTGAAAACTTGGAATGGGGAAGAGGCTGGGATTTTTGAACACGTTCGCATTTAGGTACACTATATCAACGTTTTTTCTGATCGACATAATTGAATCTGCACTTGAAAATATAAGAATCATTGCAAGAAAAATAGAGAATACTCGCGAAACGAATGATTCGCATTACCTGTAAGCTGGAGCTACTCGATGCTGTTAAAACGTGCTGAAATGGTTGGTTCTTCAAAGCATAAGCAGAAAGCACCAGAGCTATTGATGTTGCAATAGCTCCAACAAAATAAGGCCAACTGCCTAAAAAATGTAATCAAATCGCCCTTGAACTCCAGTATCCACTTTGAGGAAAATTCAAGAATAAAGCTAATTTGAAATGTCTAGCAAACATTACAAGGGAATCGAAAATCAAGTCAAGCATAAGCATCAAAATGAGTCTTATCTGAAGACTAAGAACTGCAAGCACTTCAACATCTATCGTCTTCATATCACAATGACCTGTAGCCAGGTACAGGTCAAGGTAATGTTCTATCATACATGGTGCCACCCTTCGACCTCTACAACAACTGTTTTCAATGTCCTTATAATCGACGGGTCAGCTCTCTCTGTGATGGTCAGCTTTAGCCGCATATTGCTCGGCTGCCTTTATATTCAGACATCTACATAACTAGCGAAAAATGCAACATGATAGCTGTCAAAAGTGAATCAGTTCAAATACACAACCATTTTGTCGTTCGCATGATCCACTCACCGACAACTTCTAGCTCATGTTCATGTGCAGCCGACGCGTCGTGTGTCCCTTGGTGCTCAGGAGACAGTAGATGTTCGAAAGATTCCTTCGATAGGAATATAGAGAACAACTGGGCAAGCACCTCAAAGAATCACAAATCATTTTAGCCCACTGTATACATAATTGAACAACTAACTTACAGTGGTGCTGAATACTGCCAAAACAGGTACTCTCGCTAGACCGTAACTAAACTTGTCCATAGGCTTATGTGTGATTGTCATTGAATACAGCGCAGAAAGTAATGAGCAGAGGGCAAATATTGAAATCCACATAGCGGACATTAAAACTAAACAGAAAATGCTTCAAGGTTTCTAAGTATTAAACCTTCTCCATAACACATAATGGCTGTAGCTTATTCCAAATTCACTACTTCGGTAATGGTGTAATGGTAGAGAAAGTAATGTCTGTCTATTAGAACTTATTGGGCATGCAACAAAACTAGCAATGATAATAAAGAAATCAAAAAAGGACCTATCGAATGGCTAGCTGACACGCAGTATGCTAGAACAGCAACACAGCATAGACAGGCTCCAGCAGCAGCAAGGCCCCTTTCGCCCTTTAAATACGCGAAGTTTGATAAGCTATAACTTTATGTGAAACAACCCAAACCACAAAGTACTGAATAGCTACGGTTACCTGCTTGTGGCGAGCTGATTCCCATAACCAGGCTATACCCATCTGTAAAAGATTTGTTCGCAATGATTACTACCACGTCAGAGTAGCAGATATGAGTAGTAAATTTACCGTTCCAAGATTAATAACTATGAACAACCACCACGATTTATTGTAGATTTACAGTTGTAGAAAGCGTGATTGAAAGAGAGTGCAGCTCACCAAGAGATCGGAGTAAAAATATGTACACTCGTTGCATGCAAAGGACTTTGTCCAAAATCACAGCATAAATTAAATCGTGAAATATACTGCAGTAAAAGTGCTAGGCAACAAGAAGATAGTTTGAACAGAGGGCTGAAAGTTGAAAAGAGATCTATCACATCACCATAACGACACTACAACGAGCATGGCTCTATTTGAGAGATAACACTGTAAGGGCTAATAAAGCGGTTCATCATTGGACAGATCAAAACCATCATCGAACTGATCTTCGAACAACATGCCCGGCACATAGTCATCGTCCATGACAGCACCTTCGTCACCGACCACACCACCTTCGACAGTATCAAGCCACTGAGCGTTATGCCAACGAAATCGCTCTCCAGCAATTCGGCGAGCCCACTCTTGAGAGTGCTCCTGAAATACAGCGACAGACACTGCAAAACTACAGAACAAAAGATGGAAAAAGGCGAGAAAAAAGAAACCGACTGACTCCTATTATCACCAGAGCATTGTCACACATTTCACGAATGGCAGGATTTTTGTCGTGCATAAGATCTATAACATAGGCACCAAGAGCGGAATCTGGACCCATAAGACGGTTGGCCAGCTCGCGATGGCGAAGCAGTTGCAGGAAAAGATAAAGAAGTTGGACAACAAATTCGTCATCTTCTTGCATTGCTTAAAAATCGGTTACTAACAATAGAAATACTGAAGAAATCTCTCTCGAAAAAAGGGAAATGAATAGAGAAAAACTCACTGTGGAGCAGCTGAAGAAAAACTTCGAGAAGTGGCACTAATGTTCGTGCTGCGTCGACTTGCCGAGCCATCGTACCACACATTACAACTAACTGTAATTTGGTAGCAGATCATTTCGTAACTCATGAGTGTGCACATAGAAAATACCTGCAGCTGTAGAGGCTCACTCTCACCAGCAGAAGCTTTCAGCCGTTCACCTATCCAGTTCACGAGATCATAGGAGGTGCTTAGGCTAAAAGACGTCAGTACATTGTCAGGCTTTGAACTTATGATGAACCGTTATGAACCTGCTCCAATCTGCCACTTTTATCAGAGCGGCAGTTCCTATAAATTCCAGACCCAAAGCTACGTTCTCATCTTCTTGCAAGAGAGCATTCTTCATTCCTGCTTCCAACAGTCTTGGCATTGAGCTCTAAACATATCAAAGAAATAACAAGAGAGAAAATCCAACCCGTACCACCACGAACATTTATCGTTTATTCTAGAACGCACTACAAACATATCCTGCGTTGGCCCCTCATGACCAGCGATGCTTCGAACGATTTTTGCTACCATCAAATCCCGTCCATCAATTGCAGCATCCAACAAAAGAGACAGTCTTAAACATTAGGAAGGAAAATTAAAATCAGTAGACTTTGAGCAACATAGAAAGATTAAGAAACAGTATATACCCCTGCCCGTTGTGGCCACATACAAGTTGGGCGTTCCTTTTCTCTGCGCAGGCGTTTAGCAGAACGGCTTTCGTTGCTTCACTGCCATTTCCCGTCAGCAAATCGCGCATGAGCTATAACGATCAAAAAAATAGCAATGAGACAATGCCACGCCTCAACGAATGAAAGTGAAAAGATGAAACCTCACTAGCTGCATGGCATCCGTAAATGTTAACATAGCCTTAGCATCATCATTTACACTTAACTGATATAAAAGATTCAAAGCTTTTGCATCGCCTGAAAAAGTTCAGCTATAAAATAAAACATGCAACAAAAAGAAAATAAAAAGGGAGAATTCTGTGAAAGGAATGTTACTTTCGATGAGAGGAGCGACATGCGCGAGTAAACCTTCAGAAACCATTCTTCGACGAGATTTCGCATCAAATGACAGGTTGAAGAGTAGCCGAATGACGGCCTTGCGTAATTCGATGTCATCTATTGGAAATAGTTGTAAAAGCTTTCCAATAATATTTCCTTGCTCCTGGAATTACCCCATAGAAACAAAAGCTGAATAAACATCCACAGTCAAAAAAGGAACAGCAAAAAGCATTCTTTCTTGAGCATAGTTAGATCGAACCAACGGACCATGGTTGTCTTATTCTCTTCAAAAATACTCAGTTTCAGCAGAAACTGAACTGTAGCCAACGTGAGTTCAGCTGAATCTCGCATGCTCAAACAACGTAGCAGCATTGGCACAATATCTCGACGGACCATCTTGAGCTCGACATTGATGTCATGAGCAAGATTTGTCAGCAAGGTGATGCAGGCTGGAATACAAGACGTAAATGTTTTTCAAGAAGAATACTGATTCCTTGCCGCAAATTCCTTATAAAACACAAAAAGTCAGTGTTTCCAGTTTTAGAGAGGAAGATTCAAGATGGATTTTGGTAACGAAAGTACTACATATAATAAATTGGTTCCTACAATGGAAGATAGCCCGGATTTTATTATGAAATTTGCGATCCACACTTTTCTCGAAAGCCCTACCAGCCAAGAGCGCTTGTTGTTTACGTATGGCAAGACGGCACTTTCGAGCAGTTTTCTCATCTTCATTTTTCGCTTCAGCAGCCCATAGTTCGCCCCGTTTTATTTCGTATTCCATAGCATTCATGCACAGTGCTCCAATCTACAAAAGAAAGAAGATTAGATTAATTTTAATCAGGTAACGTCAGGGATTTATGATGTGAAACAGGGCCATTTGATATGATTTTGAACAGTTCTTGATAAAACATGTACCGAAGCACACTCAGCAAACGTACCTTGTGATGAGACAAAGTTGCTTGGAATTGGTTGTAGTAGGAGAACTGTACAAATATGCGTATTATCGTAGTCGCTAATTCGAAATTCTTCTTCCAATCCTCGCGAAACACACGTGCCAAAGCTCCAATTAGTGTTTCTAAAGTAAGTTTCTAACAACATGTGAAAACATAGTTCTGCTTGCTAAGCAGGCAGGGTGAGGAAAATATAACGGGTCATTCCCATGGATTTACCATTCTCAATGAGCACTTCCAAGTTTGCAGTAGTTTTAGTGAGTTCTAAAATATTTAGAGCACCACGATTCTTTTCCGCAGTATCTTCATAGAACAGCTCGATATAACTCTGGAAACAACCAGTTATGAGAGCTAAACCAAGGTTAGCAAAGTGGAAGCCAAAATCTCTAGAAGAAACAAAAAAGATGTAATAAACCATAACAGAACCACTCCTCACAAAATTTTGAGAAGAGGTCAAAATAGGATGAAAACCAAAGTAAAATCGTACTAAGAAATGCATACATCTATTTCACTCATGTCTGCTCTTACAGGGAAGGCGGAAAAAGGTGTGGTACCACTGCCGTACTCAGCCGATGAAATAGATGATGCGCTTCCTGAAGTCATCAACGCATTTACTGAATTCTTTTTGACATCAGAAACACTGAGAAGCTTGTTTCGTGTATTTTGTCACAACATCATGAACTTACTTGCACGTTTGTTTCTATTCTGCAGGTAAAACAAAATTTGTTCAAGTTCTTGGCGCATTCCTTCCGGTATAAGAGCGCATTTCTCCATAACGACATCAGCCAGCAAATGTATGTCAACATCTTCATTGAGATCCCTGAGGTTGATCCTTAACGAAGATTAATTGCTTGCTCAATACTGCGGGCGTGAATTACATGGCAAATGCCGTTCCACGAAGTAAAAAAGGAACTGAAGACATACAATTTTTGACAGGCTGTAGCATGACGGGTTCTTCTGTTTTCCACTTGATATTTGATGACGATGGATTGTTCAATAGGGTGCGCATCGATTGTTACCTTATCGATGGCTCTGAAAACATCGCTGGCATATGAAATGCAATTTCTGGCAAAGCGACGTTCCCTTTGTTGATCCTAACTACCGCAACCCATGAAATATACGTAAGGGGATGCCCAACACTTAATCGCATCTCAGGCAAGCTTACTAGACGTTCAACAATCGATTGCGCTCTGAACCCAGTCAAACTGATCACAATTAGTGAGATGGTGACCAAAGAAGCGAAGCTCAACAATCAAAATGAAATGCCTGGCGCAGCGAACGCATGTAAGAATCATAGCACGCGTGATTTATGTATTGGGAGAAGGGTTAGAGCATAAAATTGTCGTTGAAACCACTACTCTCGGAAACACCACTAACCGCATAACTCCCACTTCGAGCAGCGAGAGTTAGCCTAGGTAATCAAAAGCACTATTAGGCTGAATCCAAGAGGCGAAAGAGGTCACTAGGTCGTTGTTAGGGCAGTGGTCATCATTGGCCGCCATTGTTTCGTTGGGAATCTTGAGACGGTGAGAAAAAAGAGAGGTTTGCTGCCACCATCCAATATGTAAGACTGCTCAGTATCCAACCTTGACTGTGTGAGTACCCCCATCGATACGCGTTCAATGTAGGAAATTTTGCGATAGATGAGTACGAAGTAAGCTTTCTAATAAAATGCGAAAAACTTGTAAAAACATACTCTCCATTCATTTGATAGCTCATACCATCAGGGAGCCGTACAAGTACAAACCAAAAGTTTCATGGAAGTATTCTCAGCATTGCCGTTGATAACACCACCTAAAAAAGAGAAAGTGAGGCAGAAACAAAATGATGCTTACTTGGCGGAAGCTGAATTCCCGAGTGGTTGCGCACTGAACTCAACATCAAATTCGGAAGCAAATCAATAAATAATACGGCCGCCGTCACTCCTTTATGCATAGCAACGCGTTCAACACGGATTTTCAGCGACCTGAAGACTTGGGCGGGCGGAACTTTAGCTCGTCTACATAACGCCCAGGGTAGGAAAGGGCAAGGAAGAGTTAGTTTTCGCCGTGGGTCAGATGAGTGACGCTGGAGCGCAGTATTTCGCACCTCCACTACCGTTTGGCCAGTGTTAGAATGGTATCCGAAGTTCGTGTTTTTCGATTGATTGGACCGGAATTTGGGAGAAGTGTGGATTTTTGCCCCAGAAAAGCTTTTTAACAAAGTGGGGCATCTACATCCTACGAAGGCTGACGGAAGTAGCAGATGTTACGATGTTCCACTAAATGCACTTGGAGGGTTGTGAGACTTTTAAGCGAGCATCCAGTTATCGCGCACCCAAGTACAAAGTGACCTTAGTTAGATGCGCAAATTAAATATCACCACGCTGCTCTCAGGTCGTAATTAAGTGTGTGAAAAAACAAATGAAGGGGACAAAAAGACAGTGAAGCGCCTAGAAAAAAGCTTCGAATGAATAAAATTTGCACACCAGATAAACAATTGATATTGTGCTTTCTAGATGTTAGTCATGAAATAACACTCGGCTTGGAGTTGGGCTATTTCTCATTTTTTACAGGGTTTTCAGATATTTGGGGCTGAAAGCAGCGTCATCAAAGAGGCCGCAAGAACCATATCACCACCAGTCCATTCAGGATTACTTATTCGATACGTGCCACATCTTCCACTCTTTAATCTTTACATTTCTGCGCCATCCTAGGCTCGGAATGCTCATACCTCGAGAATCCTGCAAATACGCAACCTTCCTTTATGCACCGCTCCCAGCACCGCAAACCTCGGCTTAATCCTCCTAAAGTTTATTCCTCGTCACTAGCACTGATGTACATTTGGTAGATAAACTTTTCAACTAGCCGCCGCATCGAAGCATTTCAGTCCGTTGCAGCGTCAATTTCAACCTTTACACGTGGTATACACATGATTCTTGTTCGAAAACTTTTTTGCTCTAAGCGCCGGGCTTTCTTACTATTGCTATCATATT
>UZAF01016145.1:116092-136939 GCA_900617895.1 Haemonchus placei
TCCCAAATAGGTATGACTTGATCCAGTTGAGAGTTTTACCCCGTATACCGTAGCGCTCCAGTTTACTGATCAACTTCTGATGACAAACTTTATCGAAAGTCTTTGAAAGGTCTAGATGGATAACATCTACTGATTTACCACTGTTGACTGCCCAACAAACATCGTACCATGTATCAAGGAGATTAGTACAGGTAGAGGCCCCAGGAAGGAAACCGCGCTGCTCGACGGGAATCAGATGGAATCTATCAAACCATGCTGAAAGTTTATCAAAAATCAACTTCTCCATCACCTTGACAGCAGTGAGAGTTATACTGTTAGGCCTATACTCGCTAACTTCAGTCGCTTCTAGTTGTTTTGGGATGGCTGTAACAATGGCCTTTTTCCAAAGGCCGGGAACCTCCCCTGACAGAAACGATATGTTGAACAAATGAGCGAGAGGTCTGCAAAGAGAATTGTGACACTTCTTGAAAAGAATTTGGGGTATCCCATCGAAGGGCTTATTAGCAGATGTTTTCAGGCTCTTCAGTCCAGAGCGGATGTCAGAGGGGTAAAAAAATATCTGGAAAGTTGCTTTGAACATTAATTGCACCATACTCCAACTGGCTCACAGATGATTTAGGTTTCGAGAAAACACTAGCCAAATACCTCCCAAAAGATTCCGCCTTAGCATAATCACTATGGAGTCTAGTGCCAGTCTGATCTTCTAGGATAGGCAGGTATGACTTAGATTTGAGTTTGCTACGAAGGTAGAGGTGGAGGCGTTTCATACAGGTTTGTTTCCCAAGGCGGTGTTCGTACGCAGCTAAAAACTTCTTCAAATGACGGTCTGTGTCAAAGCATACTCTTCGATAAAGAGGTGAAGTCAGTGGAGCGACTGAATCTCGGAATAGTCTTTCTTTCTGAATCAACAAGTTCCTTATATGTGGTGGGTACTGGATTTGACGATGCTTAGGGAACTTCATCGGGAAGAATCTTGCAAGGGCGTCATAAACCACCTTGCAGAACCTCTGATATGCATCATCGACAGAAGTGTATTTATCAAACAGCAGAAGCCAATCAATGCTAAAAAAGTACTCGTCGAGGGCGTTATAGTTGACGCTCAGAAAATCAGGAAAAGGAATGTAGCTGGCCACTCCAAACTCTTCCATCACGTTGAAAACGATGGAAGCATGGTCAGAGTTTGCCAGTGGCGAAGCTAAGATCAGACCAATGGTGTTGCTGCCATGGGTAGGTACGAGGACGTGTTGTACCAATCCAACTTCCAGAAAAAATCCAAAAGGTAGAGGAGATCGAGTTTCGTGCGCGCAGATTCAGCCAGTCTATTGCTAGGTTGAAATCTCCTAGAACCACACTGTTGAACTCAGCCAAGACCGTTTCACGGAGCAGTTCAAGCAGCTTTTCATCGTCATTTCTGTTTGAGTTTGGTGGTCGATAGACGAGAATGAACCGGACTCGCGCACCATTCCTAGGGCAGAAAAGTTCTAGGCAGAGAACATCAGCTTTAGTGGACGACCTCAGTTCAACAGAATGGCAGAATAGATTACCTTTAGCTAAACAGCATACTCCACCCCCTCTACCTTCACTACGATCCACAGGCACACCAAATACGGGAAAGCAGCCAATATCTCGGAGTCATGGATGCTGGGAGTGAGCCATGTCTCGGTTACAAATACCAAATCGGGATGGTGTTGAGCTATAAAGGCGTGTAAATAGTCCATTTTATTACAAAGACTACGGGCGTTCAGCAAATGGCAAGCAAGGACAGAATTACCGTGCAACATTAGAGGTTTCCCGAATGATTGTGCGGCGATTCAGTTGCGCGCTTGAGCTGTCCATGATAGACAACCCATTCGCGGAAGCCTTATTTCGTTCACAAGCTTCTTGACGCAGCTCATATTCCCGCTTCCTTTCATCCTCAGTCATACTCCGACGTATGAAGACCTTCGAAAACCCAGCATCTCGGAGAAGACGAGCATTGGCAAGAGCACGTCGCCAGTGAGCTCCAGATGGCAAGACAACTTTCACCAGGCGAGTGTGTTTAGAACTCGGTTTTCCCATACGATATATTTCAGCCGGACGGCATTCCACATCTACGGCATCGAGAACTTTAGCAACTTTATCTTCCAAATCCCTCTGAAGCGCCGATGGCCGTAGACCATCCTGCCCTTGCTCCAGACCTGAGATTACTATGCTTCGGCTCAGTTTATCGCTCTCCAGGAGATCGGCGGATTCATGGGAATCTTCTCCGAGAGTGCGATGAGAATGTTTTCGATAGCTGGGTCAGAATTAAGCTCTATGATACTCTTGATAAGTTCTATGGCCGACATATTGTGGAAATTTTCTGCCTGCGGAACAGTTGCCTGAGTGCTGTTTCTGCTACTTGAGCCAGATAGTGGCTGGGAACAGTTCAAGGGAACCTTCTTCGAACGCAGCTGTTTTGAAGGCATTCTATTTGACCTTTGATCTACCAAGTATTGAGTCCAATGATTCAATAATAACAAGTAGCAGGCAACAACCGGCAACTCAAAAAATAGAGAAAAAGTAAAGCCAAAAACTGGGCAAAAAACTGTGAAAACTACCTAGAAAAGTGAAGTACTCTACGCAAAAGAAATACTCAGAAAACAAAGAGGAAGTGCCTTAAAATGCGATTAATAGAAAACACTCACGACAGCTGGCAGAAACACGACCGCACAGGACGACCTCAACGATTATCATTATAATAAAATATGTATATAAACAACTGTGTCTGTTATCCCTCGCATAAACTCACAACCACTACCTATCAGCTATAAGCCCCGCGAACTTACAATCTGATGCTCATCTCAGAATGGAACAAAATTTTTAGATCGTAGGATCGATATTATAATAGTCCAACTAAGACTTTCAGTTTAGTGCTTTCATTGATGTATTTCAGTAAAATGTGGAATGCTAAGGTCGAAAATATACTTGGATCAACTGATAAAGGAGAGAAGCAAAGGCATGCCCAATAGTTCCCACACAAGCTCTCCATTTCGTTGACCTTCGTTTCCCCTGGCATCAAAGGGCTTCCATTGATCTGTCGTGTATGTAATCAATGCTATTCCCAACTTGAATGAGTCAAATTGTGTAAAGGATCTCTCTATCGACCAAATGAGTTCGACATGGCGGGTGCAGCTCCCTTGAGACTTCTGATGCGGCGGTTATCATTCCGTCCGACACACACAGAACGCCATAGCTCAGCTCATAAAGAGGGCAGTGGTTTACAAGAAAGTCGAGGAGAATTAGGGTCTCGTGACATATACATAACATAGACAAGCCCTGCTCGCCCTTCACAATCTCAGTTTTTTACAGTGGGGATAGATTTTTCTCAAGTTCCGCTCCCCGAGTAGATTACACTTTTGACATTGTTTAAGTCGCTGAGCACGAATCATGCATGCACTGGGCACGATAGCTACCGTCCCTCTTCGAGTGCCGTAACTCAGGGGAACAGGATAGTGCTTTACGCAGCGCGTAAATACGCGATATTCGTTTGAGCTCAATAACCCCTGGAAGGCATGTGAACTCGGTGTGAGCTTGGCGATGTCCATAAGCTTGCTTAATCGCTGAGCTCGACTGAGTTATCGAGAAATCCAACCCTATTTTTAAACAGTGAGTTCGTAACTCCTTGGGTGGTATCGCTCGAGTATAAATGGGGGGGGGGGGGGGGGGGGNGGGGGGGGGAGGGGGTGAATGAGGTAAAGTCAGCTAACGCGCTGTCATCACGGTCATCACGAAAACGGCCCAAGACACCCATGTGCCAGGGAAACTTTTATCCTCTCAGCAACGGTCCAATGGTGTCGCTCTGGTATGACAGAATAAAAATGTACTGTGCATTTATCAAACAACATTGGGTGAGCTGAATACGCGTTGAAACGGCACTACGATTCTAAACAGAAATGAATGATGAATGCTTCCTTTAAATGGTCTCTCGGATCAGGCAGTTGATCAGAACCCTGCCTGCATGGGTCAACTACTCATATCAATATGTAAAACCAAACAATGTTGGTCTGCATGCATTCCTTTCTTGACTACTCCTGTTTTCTATCTTCAAGGGGGCCATTCGATCAGTGAGCTCGCTTTCGCGGGCATAAATTAGCAGTTGGACATTGTCCTGCCTCCATCGAAGGGTGGACGCCCATCTCACTGGTCCTCGGAGGCTCGTGAAATTCCGCCTCCTCCTTATAGTCGCTTTCCTATAGAGTAGATCATTCAGTGGGTTTTTTTCTAGAATGAATTTCCTGATAGATTCTTTCGATGACCGTTGGTCGTGCACCATGATCTAAAACATGAACAGTCAGACACCCATAGCAGAGTCGGGCAAATCGCAATGCCGCACCGACGTTGTGTTAATTTTTCCGCTCCTTTTATTTTCTTTTTTATCCATTTATTTACCACTACTGATTCCTCGGTGTGATGAACGACTGCCGTGCTCAATCTCGTCTATGTGGCCACCATAGACATCCACCTTCAAGTATTTTCTACTAGGAACGATCTTTGGTAGACTGACAACGAGGAAGAAAAAAATCTGGGAAAATGTAATGTACTACCCACTAGGAGAATAAAAACTTCTCTCAAACACCACACTTTTCCAGCTCTTCGTGTGACCTTTCTATCTGCTCTTGGCGATTTCTTGCAGAGTTCTGGCGATTTCTGGATTTCGAAAAGGAGATTTCAAGACCATTCCCAAATGTTAACTGAACAGAAGGCCTTCACTCATTCCAGGAATTCTTTTATTGTTGGGACCTATGAAGGCACCTCTTTACGGTCATCAAATCAACGCACCCATTGGTGAACGGCCATTTGCAATGTCCTCAAAATACTTCGTTTCGCGCGTACTTGATGGCTTGACCACTGATACACCTGCGAAAGGCAGTACGTACTCCTGTATGGTGAACTCAGTACAATCACTTTTTTCTAGAGGTCTTCCAGAAAATCGACCCCGCTCAGGGATACCGCTTTCTGAATGGTTTAATCTTCTTTTGAGTCACCGCTCAGGACTGCAGATCCTTACTTCCTACTTACAATCAATTTTTTTCGAGCAACAGTTGCTGAAAATTCGATCAGTAGAATCAGTTGCTCCTTCCGCCTTCACTCAGATTTTGATTGCGCAGTCTTCGCTAATTTCAGTAGGTTGCAGAAAGGCATAAGGACATTGAAAACTCTCAACCCTTCCTTATTGATAGGTCGTTTTCATGGGACTTCGAGGTAACCCAGAATCGGGCCCTCGTGCTTCGATCAAAGGCCATCCTTCTACTAGCCGTTCTATTATCTTCCTATCTTGTCCTGCAGTTCTTCTCTGGCTTCCGTCGCTGGCAAGGAAAAGAAAAGTCAAATAGGCAAAGCTGCGATCGCGAGATTTTATGGCGGGCCCAGCGCTACAACTGCAACGACAACCTCAGCTGACCGTGACAAAACCCTCTCCTGAAATTATGGCTTACAGCCAATAGTGAAGAAATTTTTCTTCTCGAATGAGACGCAACTCTATTTCTTCTTTTAAATAAGGCTCGCATCCTTTTCGCTTATTGTAACGACAAACATCAACAAACAGAGAAGGAAATGAAAACAGAATTCCCAGGAGTCACCAAAACCTGGAGCACTATCATATCAGAACCACTTGCTGTGGGCGCGAATGGTGGTAAACTTTGGCGATGAAACCCACTCAGCAACACCAAAAATGACTTTATTGGATCACCATCTACTCAACCAGTTGGTATTGAAGAGCAACTTCGATACGTAGTTGTCAACCTTTGTACCGAAAAGCTGTGGAAATAGGAGCATACTGAGTACTCAGAGAGCAGCTTCAAAGGATGTGTTTACGTGGAATTCTCAAGAGCTTTCATAAGAAATGAGGAATGTCCAGGAGATCGGATTAGACCTTCTAATAACCACCAACAGACTGTGGTTCATGTCCTCGAAACTGCTCTTCGCTAGGGGAAGGCATTTTTTCGACCTTTGGCGATTACGTAGGCTGCCTTTTATATTTTGAGATTTGAGAACAGAAACAAATACTATTTATTGGAAATCGTTTTACTGCCTTTCAAAATTTTCCACATTGAGATCTATACACTTTTGCATGAGCTCGAACAGTTTTTGAAGCACTTTTGCCACTCTGATGTAGGTAACTCTAGAACATGGATTCTGGACGCATCAACGGCTTCTTCAGAATCGAAAAAATTTACCTCTCATTTTATTTTTTTACGTACGGGATTAGAAGAAGTCACCCGGGGAATACATGGCTGATGAACTGTCAAATCGTTGTTTTGAGTGCTCAAAAATGCAGTTGTTTGAGCCGATGTGTGGGAGCTCGCACTGTCATGGTGAAGAGTGGTCCGTCTTCAGTTATTTTTCCTGTTTTTTTGGAAGTCAACTGGCAAACAAATGGTGGTATACCACTCAGAATTGACTGTCCTGCTCGTCCTAGTGGTACGGTTGCGGCACGTCCAGTTTTTCCGAAAAAAAAANAAAAAAAAACAGGAGATCAATTGCTCGGAAGTGCTTGGTGCGCGGACAGCCTTTGTTGGATTTGGCTCATCTTGAAATACCCATACTGTTGACTGCTGTTTCCTTTCGGGCTCATACGCATTCATAATTCACCACCTGTCTCGATGCCATAGACGTGTTTCGAAGCACCGCGATCGTATTTTTTGAGCATTTCTTTCGACCAATCAACACGAGTCCCGTTTTTGGTTGATTGACAAATTTTTCAAAAACAATTTTTTTACAGTCAAATGTTCATGCAATATTGAATGTAAGCTAGTCCCACTAATGCTTAAGGTTGCCTCAATCTCCCGATAGGTCACATGACGATCTCACAGTATTAGTTTGTGCACAGTATCAACGGCTTCCGGAACAACAACTGATTTTGGACGATCTCCACGAAATTCTTCTTCGAGTGAACTACGACCTCGGGTGAACTCACTGTACCATCTATAAACACTGGCCCCTGATGGAGGTTTATCCCCCAAAATTGAACTAAGTTCATCCATGCATTGCTGTTGAGTTAGTCCACGTCGAAAGTTGCAGAAAATAATCGCGCGAAAAGGCTCACGGTTCAACCCCATAACTTGGCCTAAACAAAACCTTATAACTTAGTGTAAACAATACAAATCGCGCTCAACTTTTGCAACGTAACTTCAAAATAGTCAAACTTTGGGATAGTGGTGTCAGTTGCTAGATTGCTACCCAGGTGTTGCCAAATCTCAAAATATAAAAGGCAGCCCTCGTAGATGTTCTTTCGGAAAGTTACTCGAATCCTTGACAATATCCATTTTGGAGGTCGAAGCATAGTGGAAATTATTATGTGGGTTTGATTACATGTGAAAAATTACGTATTGAAGAACAGCTCTTCACGTTCTCGTTCAAACTTAGAAAGCAGAGCTGTGCCAAAGGAAAATAGGTCAAACTATAATAATCTGTGCAGAGTCACCCTTGCATCTATTTGACACCGCTTCTTACAGAGCCCTATCCTTTACCTATCCTTATCGTTTACTTCTTCCATATTTTCTCACTTGTTCGCGAGTCGATATCTACTAGAAAGCTGCTGAGCTCTATTGTTAACGGTCCTAAGCGGTATTGGAAAAGTAGTTTTGTCCCCCCCCCCTCCGCATTTGCTCGTACAGCGAATAATAAGTTAATGTGGCTGAATACTTCGGTTAGAGAATGATTTATAGTGCAAAACGGATTCCACCGACGGAAAATGTGGTTGACATGGCACTGCTGGGGCCAGAGGATACTACGTGTATCAAATTACCTCTTTGCCCTTCAGCGCAGAAGCCGCCCTCATTTTGAAAAGCCCGGACAAAAATATCGTTTTTTCAGTTTGAGGCAATTTTCAAAATTTCAATGGAAGAGCAGCCCATATCGACTTTACTGTTTTCTATTTTGCATTCAAGCCTGCTTTTTGCTTTTTTTTTTGTCGTGAGGTAGCTTGGAGTGTCAAATATGCACTTTTGAGCCCCATATCCATTTTGGAGGATATGCTGAAAACTAGAAATGTTTCTTTTCAAGTAAATTTTTTTTGAAGATTCATGGAGCTCCCCTACACTATTAGATGGAATACATTGAAGCCG
Source organism: Haemonchus placei (assembly GCA_900617895.1). NCBI lineage: Eukaryota > Metazoa > Nematoda > Chromadorea > Rhabditida > Trichostrongylidae > Haemonchus > Haemonchus placei. Next base: position 124,180 of record UZAF01016145.1, read on the forward strand.
TTTCTTCTGTATCCATCAAGGTAAAGAACACTATATGAACTGAAAGTGATTGGAACATTCTTTTGATTTAACGTCTAACGCCTCCTAGATGACTGATCTCCCACAGACATACCTCATTGTGCGTTTTTCGGATAAAGGGGAACTTATGAGAAGTACAGATGTCAATCTGATCTTACGCTCAGTACGCGTTACTTCACCAGTAGACCAAGTTCACTTGGCCATTTGGGATTACTCAAATGGGGACAATATTTTTTAGTCACGCAGATAACCACGTCACTGAACTTCATCGATCATATTTCCTCGTAAAGCACCTGGAATTTGCTTGTTCAAGGTAATGTTTCATAGCGCACATTGGACATTCGTTTAACATCGTGCTGCGAGTCGACATTTTTCCGAATTCTCAGTAACATTACTTGATAATCTACGTACATACACATATATACAGACACGTATATACGTACATGTACGTATACGTACACGTATATAAAAAGCAAGCTCAAAATTCGATCCGCTGCGAGCATCTACTCGTTCTTTTTTACTTGACATCGTTAAGCCATTTGAAGACTGACATGCGTGTTCGAAACGCTAATGCCTGTGGTTCATCCAGCTCATGTTGAATTCCAGCATGAGCTTCTACATCCATTGCTTCCCTTCACAACCTCTTCTGAACATTGTAAACTTCATAGTTTTTTTTCGTATTCCTCCACGACTCTCGTCTACGCTCCCCTCCCCCTGAATAGATAGTTTTCCTCCATTTTTCCTTCGCTTATCGCGTTTTTTGCTCTTCGACTACCCTTTATACTGTACAATTGTATTTTACTTACCTATTTCTTCTTTTTTTTTTGCTAATTTTCACTTCTACTGTTTACGATAAAAATGGTTGCTGACTTCTTACCCTAGGAATACTCAGTGGACCCCAAGGGCAATACATAGAGAGGACCCTCTCGCGCCCAAAAATTCGACGGTTAGGGCATAGTGGGAGCCCCGTTACCGGATCGTCCTGTAATGGACCGTTGTCAATCCAGACGAGTGTCGAGGCGATACAGATTGCAATTATTCGTTCTAGGACCCAAACATATTCAGCTAATCGCAGGGTGATAAGGCGATTTGTCAACACACACTTCTAGTGAATTTTTGCTCACCGTAGCCAGCCAATCGCACCAGGACCCACACGTACGCAATGGAACATTGCATAGCTCGTCCAAACGCCCCACTCTTCTTTAATTTTTTGCTCTCATTCTCGTCCAGCCCCCTTTTCAACGGTTTTTCGAGGCATTTTTCCACTTTGAGAACACCTATTCACGCAGTTCCTTCGCCTTCATCGCACTATTTTCCATCTTATCTCCCATTTTTCGTCATAACCTGGATTACCCAAAATTATTGGGAACTGTGCCTTTAATCAGACTGTTGACCCCATAGTTGCCTATAGGCATAGTTAGGATATCCCAAGAGGTGGGCGGATCTACCACGCTGGAGGCAATATACAGCGGTAGTTCCGAAATAGAATCAGAACTACATGAAGGGTTTAAGGGAAACACCCCATGTTTTCCCCATAATCCTTCATTTGAAGATGAACATAGTGCTTCCCTATTGTAATTCTGATTCTATTTTGGACCTTCCGTTGTACATTGCCTTCAGATAACCTTGGCACTGCATAAGCGAAATGTTGAAAAGTTCGCTTGCCTTTAAGAGTATTTTACATTGTGGAAGGTGCATGTGGAAAGCGGCTGCTCTCTCACTACCACCACTCAACAGTCAAGGCCACTAAGTAAGGCTTCTTTCTAACGAGGGTTAACCACAGAATTACTGTACGACAACCTGCATATTGTTCTTGACAGTACTACTGTTCTCAACTCAACTTCGATGTACATCCCACCTGAGTGGTCAACTGGCGCCTGGTTAGCATGAATAAGGTTCCAGATTTGGGTTAAATAATGGCAAATAGCCGAGGCAATAGGTTAAATAATGGCAAATAGCAAATAATAATGGCCAAATACATTCGAACAAATTTTTAACTGTGTATATGGTTGTCACAACAATTTTGTTCACATTTGGATACTTTTGCTGACTTGCTTAGGCCCAAGTCTTGTTCATGAAGGGAATTCGCGGCTGATGATAGAGAAGAGCTGGGAAAAGTCTTCTGTAGGTGGCTTTGGTCCTTGATTTATTGTCGAAGATTCCAATTTCAGCGAGAAAGAGTTGATGTTTTGGTCAAGCAATACCGAGGCTGCTCGGCAGGTGCGAGCCAGTTGGCCATCATGTTCGTACAGAATGCGAGTCGACTTTGAGATGTGAGGTCGGACCTATTCTAGCAAAACTATGTTGAGTGTTCCTGAACGCTTCTCCAACTTCTCGTTCCAGAGTTCTCACCTGGGTAGTAACTCTTTGCCGCTTGCAGTCAACTACCTCCGAAATAGCATGCCTTATTAGAAAAATTCATAGAAAATCGGGAGAAAAATCTCCCGAGAATGGAGCATGAGCTTGGTTGAGCTTGGAGGACAGAACAGCGAGTTTCTTTGCAGTTGATTTATCACGGTGACGATTTCTTACACTCAGGTGTGTCTGCCAGCGAATACCTCGGTCAGGTGTCCATCCTGTCAAAAACGTTAATCGTCTCGAATTTCTTTCTCACCAATCTCATTTTCCTTGCTTTCAATTGAAAACTGCATTGTATCTGAGCATGTGTAGAATGATTCTGGAAATCGTTCGACCAAAAATCTCCCAGTTGATTGCCGCTTTTCAATAATCAGCTATACGACTATAGGTGACCTGTCCTACCAGTTCGACCCCATAAACTTGAGGAAATAGCACGAACAATCAGCAATACCGTGAATGGGAGGACGGATTGAGGGTAACTCATCTGTCCACGCATGGTCAGGACTGAATCCTGGATATATATTCTCCTGGACCTCTCGGGGGTCTATTAATTGATACTATACACATCTGGGAGTACAAACTTCCTGACTTCCAGAACGGCTGACCATCGCAATTCATTGTTTAAGCCATTTACGCATTTGAAACGCATTTGAATGGAAGTCGGATGAGGGTGCATCACGAAATTGGGATTGATCAAGGTAAAGTAATTTATTCGCCATTCATACCGTGCCTGGGTGAGCTGTCGAAACAGCAGAAGTCTACGCAAGACAGTCGAACATTTTATCCTTCTCATCGACCTTTTGAAGTATTTACCTTTGGTATGACCTGCGTCAATCGTCGAACTGGTGAAGGCCTTTTCGAACGACACTGCCTCTTTAAAAGGATCCCATAGACACGAGGGGCCTATAAAAGAGGTGTTGTTCAAAATGGAACATTACCCCTTCCTTTGTTGAGCTTCTCGTGTGACTCTGGAATGGAGTGTGATCCGAAAAGTGCATGAGTAAGAATTTCTAGAATATTGCACTCAACATTACTCTGCTCTTTGTGAGGGCAGAGCAATGCTTCTGAAGGAGACAGTGATGGCTATGCTACCATGCCACTATCTCTTTTCCTACGAGCAAGACTTGGATAGGAATGAGCACTGCAGACACCGCAGAACTACTCAAAGTGTTTCGGATGAACGCATGGACAACCAGAGGTTCCACCTATATCTTCGAACTTCCTCACAACCCATCAAATAGATCTCGTCCAGTGTCAAAACACTGAGGTTTAGAGGCACATTTGCCGAGGGTTTGAGTGAAATGTCTCCCTCCGTGAATGAAGTGAAGCGGCCCGTAACAGCAGATGTGGCTTTGTCAAATTCGCGGATCAAGCTGAGCGACAAGGGCGCCACGGGTTTGTTCAGGGAGCTGCCACACGCTCATTCCAAACACTCACCGTTCATGTTGTGCCTTTGGCCATCGACTGAACATCGTGCCGTTGAAGCACGGCTGGGCAAAAGTTCTTTGTGGCGTTTCGCAGCACGTGTATCATGAATCTGACGTGTGGTTTGAGCTTTCTTGTCGCTTCCGGTGCCGGAACTTTCGTTTTTGCTTCAAGGGACCAGAACAGAATCAGAGCAAAACATCGCAATACATCTCTTGAAGGCACTGCTTGTGATGCAACGGTTTCGAAGATTTTGGTCCCATAATCTTTGAGGAGGACGCATGGGGCATTGTCGAGTCGGAAGCTGGCCTAGGTTGAGCACAATATGGGCACAAAAACCAGAGCTCACTTCCGTTGACCATCAGTACTCCCGATGAAGAACTCCGTATTTGACAGCCCCGCAAACGCCAATATCATCTAAAAAGGATCATGTCGCTTTGAATGCAGTCAGTTGATATGTAACGCCGTAGCTGTAGGCAATACCCATCACTCCGGCACGACTGAGATCTCGTCGAAGCACTCCTATCGTCTTAGTGTACTTGTCCCTTATCAAAAATGAACTTCTTCACGCAAAGCTTTTTATTTCGGGTTTTTTCGAACTTCCTCGATTTCTGGTTTTTTTTTGTCGCCGATGTTTCCGCATCAATATTTTCGCCCTTTGAACCAATAAGGTTCTTATGTTTATCGCTGTCTTGTGAGTCAATAACAAAAGCGGCGGTTTCATTTCACGACGACCATTTTCAAATACTATGTAGATTAAATTTCTTTCGCGACGAAACTATTTGGTACTTATGCAATCACTTGAACACCTCAACTCTTTACCTTCTAATGTGTAATGTTTCCCTAAGCTATGGTTAGAACGGTTGCTTGGGAACTACTTTGATAGTGACCTCCCTAGTCCCTTTCTTGAAACTTATGCATTTGTTGTCTGTTGTCTTTGTGTATTCAGTGGTTATTTGCCCAGGTTTTACGTCAGAGAAAATAAACGTTCCACGGTCAAAATGCCCATAAGGCTCAAAATCATTGAATACTCATGACACCAATTCAAGAGTTTCTCATCAAAAATGCGAAGCAGTCAATCAGCAGGGTCGGCTTCACACTTTCGAATTCCGAACTGCCGTAGAAACTTTTGAATTCACATTCGTTTTGCTTGCACAGCGGCTTATGAGAAGCAAAATTGAATCATTCGTAATAATTACTCCCATGATTCCTACACTAATAACCACCTGACGCTTAGGATGTAGAGGTCCTGACAAATCCATCTCCTCAACAATCCGATCTCATTAACCTTGGTGGTTTCTGTAAACCCGTCATTAAACCCTACTGTTCGTGTACGTACCTTCAGTGCAAAATGTTGGCCTTCATCCTACCTTTATAATTTGTCTTAAACTCTCACCTACCACATCATAAAACCTGGGATTCAAACCTTGAGAGCGACAACTCTGCTGAGAATGAGTAGTGCTGACTTCGACCACTCAGACCTTACCGAAGCGTATTCCGATTTTTTCAGCCATCCGTAGCCATCGACACTAAACGACTGGGAGCTGTGGAAATAAGGAATAGAGCTGTCAGTTCTCTAACTAATTCTTCGAAGTGATTTCGTTCCTGCTCAAATTATATATTATTTAGACAATGTATTCCATCCATTCGATGCTAACCGGATCAATCGGCTACTTGTACAAGTTTATGAAACTATAGCAACCTATACAAGATTTGTTTAGCATCTGTGGAGCAACTAAACAAAAAAAATTTTAGGGTCCAGTGAATGTGTTACACAGTAACCGGAAAACACACTCGAGCGCCTCCAAACACCTGTCGCAAGAGGGGGAGAAGAACTGTACGGGTACATTACATATCCCACATTAACGGGACCCTCAAATCCATCTTGTGGCAAACAACCGTACCCTGTTTGACCAATTTTCGTAGGAGAGATTGTCCAAGTATGAGTTCTCCATGCACGGTCGTGTGGAGCAAAAGTAGCAGGAGGTTCACTTGGGAAGCCGGAGAAGTGGTTTCGACATCTAGCCCTGTATGTAAACGGCCTATACCATGTTTCTACTGCGGAGGAATCGGAGCACTCATCGTCATCACGGGAATCTTCGAAAATGAAATGTGGGTCGTAGTGTCCTACGTTCATTTACGCCAATTCTTCTGCCGTGACGGCTTTCCCATGCACTCGCGTAGCTTCTTATCTCTACGAGGCAACTCGGGGAATAAGTGTGAAACAGTCTCTTCGGGAGTCATCAACCAAAAGCCAAGTTGATAATTATTACCATGAAAGAGAGATAGTTTTCTTCAGTTACGAATCACCTGTCGTAAGAGTGTACGGGTGCAACTTGAGATTTGCGGTGGTTTTGGTTTCAGTGCCACAACTATTGGCGAATTTGAAGCGTTCATGGAAAAGTGCGATTTGCAAGTATACCTAATCGTTCCCCACTTTTCCATTTCCTTCCGCTCATGAGCTTTCCAGATTCCATTGCCAAGTGGCCTATTCCTTTCCTCTAACATCATCTTATGCACTTTCCTATGACTCGTTGTTCACCTTTTCTGAAAAAAATAACTGAAATGTGATTTTTCCGGCAACGATTCGTCTATGCAGCACGCAAGCGCATACCGTTTTTCTTGGGCATTGAAAGAACATCAAAATGAATGCTCCCTCCATATGATGTCATGTGTAAATACCAGTCAGCTCCCATGTCAATGGATGTCCATTTTCATAGACAAGAATAGAGCAGCTAAGTTGGAAGGGTGAAAATGCCTGTCATCTACCATTGGCATGGCTCTATCTTTAGCTCCGTCCCTTCCCCAGGGACTGAATTCAGTTGATAGTGAATCGTGTAACAGCATCAGTCGTCACCTCAGTACTTCAGAACTTGAGCTCCAGAAGCTCATATACAGAAAAACAGCCCTAGAGCCTGCTTGGGGTTTGTTTTACCTGAGGAGTTTTTTCTCTAACCTCGTTTTCAATTACAAAACAGCTCCCACATGACACTGTACTTCATTGTTGAAGTAGTTGGGCGATACACACTATACCTTCCTTTTAGGGCTAGCTCGGAGGACTTCAAGCTTTGCAGTACAAATCTCTAAAATCAATATTATTCTGTATTCGCTTAACTATTTCCCTTCTCTTGAAAACGTTATGCTTGGCTCTACCAAACCCTACTACACCTACCAAAACCTTTTCTGTCAGGCGCGAAAAAGAAAACAGTTGGGAAGGTTCTTTAAGGATGATTTTAGCCGTGGATTGGAGTTGAGTCTCAGATGAAGGTCACTACCATCGTTTCCGATTGGTTGTTGCTCTGTGTTCAACTCTTTCTAATGTTAGCAGTTCGATACTGGCAGAACATTTGCCCACTGGGGACGAGGACTTGAGGCGTTCATTCCGTCTTGGACTAGAAAATTCTCAATTCTTTTTGATATTCTTGTAATGTTTCCAAACTGTGTAACTTGACAAAAAAAACCTCCCTCGGAACATGTTTGAAAATGTACCGACTCTCTTTCGAAAAATACGCGATCTGGAAATGAAAAAAATAACCAGTAATGAAGAAAAGTAACCATTTGTTAGGAACGTAAAGATGTAAGCTGTAGATATGGCAGGGCAGTGAGCAGTAGGTACTTCAATAGTTGCTCGCTCACTTTCCGAGCGTCTTTACACTGTAGGTCACCTTGTTGACTCAAGAAGGCATCGGCCAGTCCCTATGATGGCGAAGACTCTGCATCCTAAGCGAAAAGGTCGTTATTCAGTTGACATGAATAGGAGCAATAGAGCCCCAGTTTTTGTAAGTTTCCAATGCGTGAAGATCGAGTGATCCCCGATGCTTTCCTCGTTGATGAAGTTCCCGTGTAGGTCAACGTTACACTTTTTTTGAATATTCTGAATTAAGAGGGAAGCTGGTTCTCAGACCCTTTTTCCCTCCATTTGTTCTTTGGGTTAGGTAGAGCTTTTCATTTAACAGAATAGTGATTGAATACGAGAGCACGTGAACGATGTTCGGCCAGTTAACTGAAAATTTCATCTGTTATAAGAGCTCCTCTCTTTTTCAAATTTTACATATTTTTGACATCGTAGATCGTAAGAAAGGAGTAGCTCAGGACAAAGCAATCTAGGCTAAAGAATTTCTTCAAGTTTTCCTCGTTTGAGGGAAATTGGCTGGAATCGGTATATGCGTCACTTTTTCCAGCCGCAAATTTTCGATTTTGGATTTTACTTCCTGCTCAGAGCGGTTGGGTTGCTGTTGGGTCACTTCTCGATGAGAACTTCGCTTTGTGTTTCCCCTTTCGATCTTATGTTCATCTTTTTCCAATCTGTGAAGTCCCTGCCGGCAGCGTGTAATTCATGTGTTCGGCGCATGAAGGCTCGTCCATCTCGACTGAACGAACTTGTATCGTATTACAGTTGTTATCATACGACTACTTACTGCATACTTACTGCACCATGCTCTTCCGTGATCTTTTGGAGACCAGCTGAATGTGAGTTCTGGAATACACCCCGCAATCAAGAATTTTCAAAACCCCGGACTAAGTTGTGTTTGCAGCGCATTCTTTGTCACTGAGAACCGATTTTTCAGCGGAGTAAGCAGCTACCCTTTCGAGCTACACTGTGCACTTTTACTACGGCCAAAATTGCGAGATCGAGTGAATGTGAAACCGATAAGGCACTCTAAAATCCACATTACAATAGAATACGACCTCATTCATACAGATTTGGTAATTTAGTTAAGCCTACGGATTTAGGTGGATTTTAAGTGCACGGCGTTGACAAACAGACGGGAACTCGTTCTGTAGTTCGAGTGGGTTTCATTGCGTGTTTTCAGTAGGAGCCCGGGTTCACTGCATTTCCCACAGTTCACCCTTTCCTGACCTCTTGAGCACTACGCGATCGAACTTGGTATGATGAAAAGTCATGATAACCAAGGCTAGGCGATCTTCTTGGAATGGGCAACATTTGTTTTGAGAGACCCGCTCTGCACAATACAGAACAGAACAGTTTGTTTACAGAACAAAAGGAACTCCGATGGTCGCGTTGACAAAAAGGGCCACACGCTAGAAGAAATTCTCTTGTAATGAAGTCAGCAGCAGAGTTCTCATTTACCCACCACACTATGGGATCAACTTCCGGCTGCACTGCTATCTTTGTCGACTTTGTGAAATGTCCTTCTGAATTCGGAAGTATGCTATAGAATTGAGCTATTTAAGGATTAAACAAGTCCATATTTTGGAGGTATATTCTTTCAACGCTTGACAAGCGGAACCCAAAGGGATCAGGTAGGCCCATAGCAAACAGACGAGAAACGGAATTCCGTTTTGTTTTCAGGAGATTTCAGGAATAGGAGCTGTACATGAGCAAGTAGGAACAGCCTTTACAACCCGATTAGACTTTTGCGAATGCGTCACGCTGCTACTTCCCATGACAACTATTGCAAAGCATCCTGAAACGGGATAGACGGGCCAATGCCAAGGTTAGGAATGAGAAGAGGAACCGATTACTCAATTCCAGAAAAGTGAAAATCAGTTTGCCATGCGATTAGATTCATTTTTGCGGACTATTTATATATTCGGTGATAGCATTTTTTTCGACTGTTCCGTGTTTCACTCGAAAGTGAAATCGTGCAGTGCTGAAGCATTCCATTGTCATGAAAATGAGCAGGAGTTGGACTGCAGAACTGTTCCATTGAAGACGAAACCACCGGAAATTTGGAAAGCAGCAGGAAATCGTTCAAGTCAAACAGAGGAAATCAAAAATTGGAAATGGAACCATGGCAAAACTGAGCAAATATAATGCAGAGAATATTGTTTTCAGTCAATAATATCATGGGAAATGAGAAAAGCTTTCTGACGTTGGAGACTGGCTTTCTTTCTAATCAAATGGTGGATGATGGAAATGGAAGGTCGACAGGACAGAGTGAATGGGAAGCCTAAATTAAATTTTAGATTTGAAGCATGACTCACCAGGGTTCCACCGCTTGAGCGGAGAAAATCCGCTGTGGCCACAGGCGACTGTCAGTAGCGAATGTGACTTTCTTGCTGTCTCCCCTATACTTGTGATAAGGAAGATCACATCATAGTGCTACTAACAATAAGTCATAAGTCGCAAGAAGGTCGTTCGTCATGAACGAGCACTCATCTCTACCGTTCATTTTAGGACTTGTTTGGGAGATCCAGAACGCCTCTAATTCCTTTCCCGCGGAAATCTCCGTCTCCTGCGCTAATATCGTGCACTTTACTTCGAAACTGTTGCCGTTGTGCTCCTCAACTTTGTGCCTACCAAGGGTCAACATCTGGAATACTTTCGTACGGCACAAAAGTATTTCAATCATATACATGACTGCGTACATCATCCATGCGAGAGCTACTCGATTGGAATTGGATGGTCTCACGATCTGTTGTTTTTCACTTTTTCTTCCACTAATTTTCGTGAAGTCAAGATTTGTTAGGTATCTTCCCTGAAGTTAGATATTTCCAAACGGTTTTTTCTCATCTGCAATGGGTGGTCTGAGGCAGTTGAAGGGCCGGATATGTACTCTCCAACTAGCGTTATTCACGCATTAATCAGTAGGTTCATAGAGCAGCGACCAAAGCACCCAAAGAAGAGATGCCCGCTAAGCACCACTCACTAAGTGGGACTTGAAGAAGCTCTCGATTTTGCATATCATTCATTCACACAACACTTGGCAGAGCCAGGATTCCTCACTGTTTGACTTATTATATGCAATTTAAAAAGTGGAACCTCGCAGTAGAAAGTTCCTTTTACAGAAGTAAGTCCTTATGAGCTACGTCCTCAACATCATTAAGCTGGAGTGGCATAGAGGCTCACTGAACCTTTTTTCATATTACACCCGTCTGAAGCACATACCGAAGTGTACCATGAAAATGGTCGCAAACAGTATCCATTCGGAAACTCTTCCCTTCTCGTCCTCTCCATTTCGGGAAAGAAATTGAATTTGAGAATAATGTCATATTTCGGGCGAATTCTGTAACTGAGCTCAATTTCTTTCTACACCAGTTCGAATATTTACTCGATATGGTCTGGTATAAGGATCGATTGATGTCAAGTTGGGGTCATTGATGAACTGAGCTTTGTAAATGTCTACGATCTTTCATGAACCCCAACCAGCACGACTTCTGTCTTTCTAATAATACTATTGCCTTCATTCTTCAGTGTCGGTATATTCTCGCTATGAGATTCACATAAACTTGAAAAATCGTAACAACAACAAATAACAAAAACTAAGTGCTGTCTCTAAGAGCTAAGAGCTCACCAGTAATATGATTGCACGTCTCGCCTTATGATCGAGGACCGTACTCGGGAGTAATTCTGGGATAACTCGCCTTTTCAGGAGAACTCACTCCGTCCCGGGTCTGACTTTGTGCAAGCGCATTTTTTCTGCTAATATCTGCTAATATCTTCACATATCTAAGAGCATGAAGCCTCAGCCTTCTGTGCAACATTTTTTGGTACGGCATGGGGCGTTTACTTGACGGGCTTTCGGTTACCTTTAAAGACCGACGGGCAAGTCATAGGGTGTATATCGACCAATAGAGAACAAACCCCATTGCTGAAGAAGGTTCACACTTTTTCGATTTCCTACCATGAACTGCTTTGCGCTCCGTTTCTTTTATTTCTGAAAGAGTGATGACATTCCATAAAAAGAAATGTTTTACGGAGGATTTCCTATTGATGACCATTTCTCGAATTGGATTCTTCTATGATAACTGAGAAGTCCTTGACAGGGTGGAGCACCATAAGAAGATCAGGTATCACTTTCCAACCTTAAACTTAGTTTGTTGTTCCCTAACGACCTTCGATCAGTGGCTGCATATGGGGGCAAGGAAGTGATACGAAACAGCCGTTCAGTTTGCGGAACTCGCAAAATCCTCAAAATCCTCTTCAGCGATCGAGTACATCTTTACATTCCGACAGCGCGACTCCACCGAGTTTTAGTTTCCATGTATCAAGCGAATTTCATTATCTCCGATTCTCAAAGGTGTTGAAAACGATTACTTCCCCACGGATCACTGATCTACAATGAGAGCTCCCACATCACCAAAATGAAAAGCTTATTTCCCTTTTAATGTGCTGCAAATCTCATTTCAAATATTGAAAAATACTATTTTTTCGTCCATTACATGGTTTATGATTGCTAGACGACTACGAGGAAGTTCATTGCTATCCTACCTTCTGCCCGGCCACATATAGAAGAGATCCAGTGAATTTTTACGTTTTCGAAATGTGATTGACTTTTCCCAGAAGAACTGGCCTCGCCATGGTCGACACCAACTAAGAGCACAATTCCTTATATAACACTCAGTTAATGATAAATTTGAATAATTGATCTTTGCCGCGGTCAACTGGTCTAATGGGAATGATTATCATTAGCCCACACATATACAGAGCGATACTTACTAATAAGGATGCCAACGTAAGTAGGTAAACGGAGCAACTCAGGTTTAACCCACAGGGTTCCCTTCCCTACCCCTCGAAGTATGTCTTGTAGGTTCTCGCCAACTGGTTTGAGTAATGTATTAGGTTCAGTCATAAGTCCTCGGACAAAATGATGGTGATTATTTCTAGAAATCATAACTCGGGAAAATGGAGCCGAATATGGACGCGCGTGGCAATGTTAGATAGAGTATGGAAAGCTCTTCAAAACACATACTAACGAGCACACCTAACTGTTTCCTTTCCTGCAAGCATGCCCCATGATTTCAAGCCGTAGCAACTCCACCTCCGCAACACCATCCTATTTCTTTTTTTATCTGGCCAAGAACCAGCGGAGATTGATAGACGTTTGAAGGAAGTTTACAAGAAGGTTGCACCTGCTAGATGTACAATTTACAAGTGGCAACGAAGTTCACGTCGGACGACTATTCCATCGAAAATGAAGACCGTCCGGGACGCTTAATGGAGTTGGATTTGGAGGTGCTGCGGAGCCAGGTGGAAGCCGATCCGTATCAAACT
>UZAF01016145.1:137607-152123 GCA_900617895.1 Haemonchus placei
ATAAAAAGGGTATTCATTTTATTGAAAGCTCTTCGGGTTTTTCAAGTTCAGCAGCTTTTGGCTGGCGCCATACCGTTTCAAGCTTTTATGCTCGATCACAGAGATGGATTGAAGGCAACAGACTGTTTAGGGTCAGTTACATAAGCTCTGAGACTCTCGGAATTCCTTTGCAGAGAAACATAAGCTGCCTGGTTGCAGCGGTGTGCATCGTTGAAGCAGCGATCTAGACGTAGGTTATTTGTGGCACAAAGTCTGCTGTAGACGATTCTGACGGCTGTACTGCCTCCAAATCGAAGCTCTAGGGCAGCTGATTCGTGGACTAGCGGATCTCGTCTGAATGCTGCCACTTCTCACTGGGAGCCTACTAACCCTGGTCTCCACTACAAATTCGAGAAGGAGCGGAAACGCGAGGGAAAGAGTGAGAAAGAGAAAGCTTCATGACCGCCACTCGTATAACTCTTCAAATCTCTCACTTACTACCTCCAATAGTCAAACCTCACCTATGTCGTTGATGAAACCTGATATAGGACCTGTACTTTCACAGAATGAGCGTTCCATTCATCAATCCGTGGGAAGCGTACCCAGTGGAATGAAGGTGATGGTGGGCAGATCCATCATTCCCACCTTTTGGACTCCACCTGCCACAACCGCGCAGGATGCCGTCTCATTTACCAAACGAACACTCCGTCTTCGTGACTCCAATAAATTTGTGAGATACTTTGCGTATTGTGTAGGAGATATACTTTTCAGAAATGATCCACAGATTCCAAGTCACCGGCCATTGCTCTCAAGAAGGGATCTTAAATTCAATCTTCAAGAGGCGTTCCAATATCCCAACAGGAAATTGAAGTTGTCCAACCTTTCAATATTGGTTGTACTTTTTTGACCAGTTTATAATTGGGTGCCCCACCAAAAACTGTGACTTTCACCTGCTTCAAATTTTCTGTTGAGTCAACGCAACGTTCTTTTGAGGAACACTTCGTTTGACTTTTGAAGCGTTTGGTGGCCGGGTAGCGAAGTCGTCTACAGAGACGTGTACTTAGCTGTAGGAGTGAGTTGTTTCGAGAAAGGTCTAAGTGCCGTTTTCGGTGCATTGAACAGTCGATAAACAGCCAAATCGAATCCACATTCCTCCAACCATCTCTGACCCCTTTGTTCCCGTATTCTAAAATGTTTCCGAACACTTACGAATTTTTGATATTGGCAAAAATTCGCCCACCGCAACTTCTAACTTCATCGCTCTGTTCTAACAAAGCCGTTCTCTTGGAAGAATTTCAGAGAAGCTAGCAGGGAGCACTGCCAACGAATAATTTGTGGACTGTTTTACGGTGCTAGCTACAGATCAACAGCACGCCCCCGTCCTTCTTACTGAGTTCATTGGTGAGTCATGAGCACTCGGACATCACTCGGTTTGTGTGTCAGACCCAGAGGTGGCCGTGTTTCGAAGACCTAGGAAAGGCTGCAACATTCTTAGCGTAGCACGTGGGACCCATGGCAACATTGGAAGCAGTTTTTGGCAATTTCGGCCTAGTATATCCAGCTTTACGCAAAAGCACACAACTAAAGCTCGTCCGAATGCACCTTAAATGTCACTTCTGTCGTCATAATCTCGTACAATTCATTTTTTTACTAATTTTTCCTTCAAATCCGCGGACTTTCGTGCTTCCCTCGTTACCTTTGCACTACCCTGCGCCATAACTTTCATTACTTCGTTTGAATTTGTGTATCTCAAAAAGTATTGTGAACTGTGCCCCACAGAGAAAGTCGATAGTCTATTGCAATCCATTGGAAACCTGGTCAAAAACTGAACTACGGATGAAACCCGCCTCTTTCATTCTGAATTATAGAAACTCAGCTTCTAAATCAAAAATCCTGATTCTTTGGTCATAAATTGTATATCAACTCACACTCCACATGTCTACTAGCGAAAGACATTTTTTTGCAGTGAATCCCCTGTCTTCAACGGTTTATGTTTTCTGGGCGAAGAAAGATGTTTTGTCAATATTCCCTGGAAAGGTTTCCCTACAGAACACTCTATCATGCCAGGTTGTTACATCGGGAAGTTGTGGTGAGCATAAAAAACATGAATATCCTGGATAAAAGACTACAGTCTTCTGACGGTGATCAATCTCTTTATTAGATGCACCCCACATTCGACTTCCATTCAAAACCGCAGTGGCGGTTAGAATGCGTAAGTGGCCTATACAATCACTTGTGGTGGACACCCGATGTCTGGTTTTATTCAAAGGATCCTGAAGATGGGGGCCTTGGTGGCCTAGGCGTGCATCAGGTCTGGACTGGATCTCCGGGTCGTGCATGTGATGGTGTGCCACTTGCTACAACACACAGGCCTGTGACCCATTTGTGCTGAGCTCAGCCTTCGTATTGAGTTGTGTCCAACTAATTTCTAAGAATTTCTGCCCATTTCTGTGTTGTAGCCATTTGTACCCCAAGGGTGAATGCCCTGGGCTAGCCAGACATTCTATGCTCTTCACTCAAAAGACGTAAACCCGTCGCATGTAGAGCGCTTGGACCAGTTGTATTAAAATGGTTGACTAGAGCTATGACATCTGGGATTGAATGAATTCGATAACTACAAGAGGAAATTAAGCATTTCTATGGATAGATCGTTCCAGAAAATGAGTAAACAACAGCCATCCTATGACTTGCTTCTGACTTATCCACTCCATGTCTCGAAAAACAAAATCATCGAAACCAGGTTGAGAACTAGCTGGCCAACAGCAGGTGAAAAGAGGCAAGCGAACTGCTCTATCCTATTCGATAGGGAAATTTTTCCAGAAAATATTAGGTTAACTGAAACTTCTTTTTCACTGCCTTCAAGATAGAACTCATTTGAACGGACCGCCTTCGTTCAGTGGCCGTTTCGAAGGCGCCTTTCCTCCTCCTCTTTTCTCGCTTATTCATCCACGAAATTCACTGCGATAGTTGTAGTTTACCTTATGTGCAGAATTGAAAATTTTGGAATTATTGTCTTAGCCGTCATCGATATTTGCACCGTATTCTGTGAATTCGTCAACCTTTCCCACGTAAAAAGGAATGGTGCCCGAAAGCGGAAGCAGGCCAGCAGGAAAGTATCGAATGTCCCGTTGGTGTCTTCTTGAGATTTGAAACGCCCGAAAGGTTTCGGTTTCGGACTTAATGTTGCGTCAGAATGACCAATTCTAGGGGATTTGGAAGCTCGCTCTGAACGGATTTTGGCCGAGCATGATCTGCCTGCTGAGAACACCCGCTAGCTCCTCATTCTTCGAGCTTTTCCACGGTTGCTTTCTCTTGATCGTGCCTTATGAAGAACTATGAAAATGAGGGTGTCGTTAGTGTTGATTGAATTGGTTCTTTCGCTGTAACGTTCGCATTCGACTTTCACTCGAAATCGTGAAAGCTCGAACGATGACGGATTCGTGGTGCAAGCAGAATTTTCTTCGATTTCTTTTCCTAGACATTACCGGCCTGAATGTAACCTGGGGGGCCTCTGGGATGATGTTTCTGCTATACGGCGTTCCCGTTAGCCATATAAATCCTGTATTCTCATTTCATTGGAAATAAATTTTTACTTCAGTGCAGCTATGGTAGGGGTAGATTTTGTCGCTTCGTTCATTTCTGTCAGAGTTGCCAGGGGAAGGAAACATGACGTGAGCCTCTGCGATCTCAATGGTCATTGCACATTGTATAAACATATTCAAGCGCACTTGCACTTTTGAGAGGGGACCGACCACAAAGCACGCCCTCGGGGATTGTTCTTTCCTTCCAAATCGAGGTCACTGATGTGATGTGATTGTTTCGTAGAGATAAGCTGGCTTTCATATAGGAGATGATGTCATTTGGTAGTGATTGCTCACAGCAGAAGCCTTTTTCTTTCCAATCCAGGCATGACGCTTGGATCTTTTGTTTGCCATGATTAGATGGACGGCTAGGGTATTCATAATAACACCGTATTCTGAACCAGACTGAATTCAACAAAAGGGATTAGGAATAAAGGAGATGATGAGGATGATTAGCTTCTGGTTCTCCTACTTCTCCTCCTCGACATCACAGTTCATGACAGTAGTACTTGGGAAGCTCTAAATATTAGTACATTCATTACTAACAATAACATTGTTACTGTTCTGCTTACGATATTTTTTGTTTTAATTTTTGTTGTACTGAGTTACCACCAGCTCCCAATATTACCAACATTCATACATCTTATGGTCCCTTTCGGTATGCATGAATTGCGATTCCCACTCACAACCGAGAAGAAACAAAACGACCTGGAAATGGGACAGCAGGTGCTTATTCCATCTCATTATTGTTCCAGAATAATTAGGTCTATGATCCAAAAAGTAGTGAATGATTGACCGGAATTCGACTAAGCCGCCAACATAACTCATTTCCATCTGAGATATTGGCCGGGTAAGTGCCCTGTCTCCCAAACTGTGCCACTGTGTTTGGTCCATCAATGGGGAGTTGCCGTGAATGAGTTCTTCAGTTTATCAATTGAAAGGATATTTGCTACCTGCTAACAATCTCCCAGAAGGTGCCAGCACAAATTCAGGTTCCCTACATAGTCATCCAATTCTCTTGAGATGTGACGCATTTGAAAATTTACACCAAGCTGATATCAATCTCATTGGTTTTATCTCTCTGGAAAAGCTGTGCTCGAGGCAGTATTCGACAGAGCTGGGGTATATGGCATGTCGCTGAAAGTCGCTGTCTTACAGTATGCTTCCAATCGAAACTGAAGATCTGTCCAGGTTCATATTCGGTTCATTGCATAAGGTTCGGTAGTCATTTTATCCCCGGTCGAGTGTTTTCTGCTCCTGCAGAAACTTGGTCAAATTAGTTGACCCAAATAGTCGGAGTACTTGTCTGGGTGTGGTTTGGCCAGGATCTGGTACCCGTGGTGCACATTCGACCACTTCTTGTCGCTTCCTCATTCGCTTCATCTCCTGTAATAACATCGTGGGCCTCTGGTCTGTGATCCGTCACAACTGGCCACCAGTTTAGACTTATTTGTTCCCAATAACGATGTTCTCTAAGTAATAGGATTGTTTATTGGCAGGGTGTGGCAACGGAAATCGCTTTTGACCGGACCCCTGGCCTGGTCTACAGAAAGAACTCATCTCACACGAGGCTGGTTCCAGTGGAATCACTCGACTATGGCAATCAAGCCTTTGCCTTTGTTACAGAAGAAATGAATGAAGTTGCCATTCCAGACTGTGCCTTGATACCTCAAGCCTTCCTTTCTCATAGCGTCCCTACAAGACTTGGACATCTTGGTTTTTTTTGCTTTGTTCATAAATTCCAATTCAAACTCTTCATAACTACATCCGATATCTTTTTTCATAAGCTACAGTATTGCGATTTCTAAAAAGCCTGTGACAAGGTTCATTATTCTCTATAAGCCCTCATTTTGAAGCTTTTTTCATTCAAATATTTGTGAAGATCCCCTCTTTGCAGATGTTCTTTGATGGATTCGCTTTCTTTATCGTCAGAAGAATTACTAAGGGATCTTTTAGGGAGGTCAAACACCGGGCTTTAAGGGGGTGGTCCAGTAATTCAAAGTTTAGTACTTGAGAATCGGGATACAGTGGTGGCCTTTGAGGTCTATGTGGCGAAATTGACTGACGTGTAATTGTAAAATGAACGGCATTGTAAGAAGGTAACCAATGAGGTAATATTGAAGTGACAGCATGGAAGATTGCGGACCCTTACTAGTGTGTCTGCTGACCTACCTTTCATTTGCGATAGAGGCTAAGTTAAATATTCAAAACGTCCCTCAGTCGATGGGACGACGGTCATACATAGCAACAAGTTACTCACAAATAAATTGTAACTCCTCAGTTCCTCAAAAGCAACAACTTTTCCCGAAATATAACCGTTTTGACGAAGTATGTGATGATTTTGGAACGTAAGAGCCCTAATGGTAAGCGAGAGGGGGGGGGGGGGGGCCGGAAAGAAATCCGAACGTGATCTGCCAAAAAAATCCTGACCACGCCTCTCTCGTCCAAGTCTCGAATTCACGCATGGTTGTTTTTGAATGGACATGCTGTTGAAGGTGTTCATGGCGGATGATAAATGACAAAATATAGTAGAGCCTCCGGCGTTAATAGGTCCCAGTTTTATGGAATGTTCAGCTTCCATTCAATCATAGTGGCATATTTAAATGTGGCCAATACAATGACTTGTGGTGACCAGCTGCTGTACAAGTCTGTGCTTTTATCGTTCCATACAAGTCTGGTGCCAGTTAATCGACTGGGAAGAATGGAAGGTTTACCTGGCCTTCATTGTCGATCACGCAATCCCCTGTGTGATAGAGACCCACTGACATTTACAAAACCTCCGTAACTTCCTCGGAGGGTACCTTTGGTAACCTTATCAGAACTCGCAGATGGTGTGCTCTGGACACATGTCATAACTTTAAACAGGAGGAAGAGGAAGAAATGGGTATGCTGGGTTTTCCAGGGGACTATGGCTCAAAATATATCACATTCAGCAGCCTTGCTCGAGGATTATTATGAGATGTGACAGCTGAAGCGTGAACATTGAAATCTGAAACACATTTCTACATTTCTCGGAAACATTTTCGCCCTTTATGGGCGCTACATTGCTGCTGAAAGAACCCCAACCAAGCAGCTGATAATGCAGTGGTAATTTAAGGAAAAAGACGAACAAAAGTAAAAGGAGAGGAACGCTTTCCTATGCCTTCATTATTTCAAAATTTTGAATTATGCAAGTTCAAGCGAGCGGATACTTTGTGAAATTACACCTTTGCTCTACTTTTGTAAATCCAATCTATGAGCTCAATATAGATTTTTATTTGATGAGACTTTTTTTGGTGGCGAACGACTTTTCAACTTTTCACATCAGTGGATTTTTAGGTGATGAGCCATAGGTTTTCGGTCTCTGGAGAAACTCTATACTAATTGAAATAGTCGGGAGAGCAGATCTGATCGGATATGAATGCAATCGATAATGGGTTTTTGAACGAATCAATACCCGTTGGAGTATAAGATCACCTAGAAGAAATCAGTCATAAAAGTTTTCTTTCTCGTGCAAGTTATCTATCGGAACTTCTCAACACGAACTGAATCAGAACGATCTCTGTAGGGTGCTTCTGAGCTGTGGCTGCAATGACTAACCTTGCTGCTTCGCCGGCGAGAAGCGAGTGTGACAAAATATAATTTACTTGCTCCGCCACTTTTTCTTTTTCCTTTCCCTGGCTTCTTCTCTACAGAGGGCATCGCACGATGAATATAAAACGATTTTCCTTTCAATTTCGAACCTGAATAGAGCATGAATCAGTTTTAGATGGGAGTGTCCGTGCGTAAGTTCCGCCCAAGTTTTTGTTTGAATAGCCGTCCCTTTTTGAGCCCATCTGACGTCGATTTTTTTATGAATTTTCTTACAATGAAGTTATGAATGCTCCTCTGCCTGGAAAATCTCAAAATTTACAAAAGAAGTATGTCGATTATCCTTCCCTGCTCTCTACAGGCTGAGTTGACAGACTATGAGCGCACTTAAATTAGGCTCTGGGCCCTAATAAAGGCAGAAAATTTTCACGTCAAGCTGTTCGACAGGGTTTCCTGTCGAACAGCTTGACGTAAAAAGAACGTCGAGAACCTGCTTCTTAAGTTCAGGCTCTATTTGGCCGGTATTCCGTGGGAAGCTTCTTGAATAGATATTGAGGGAACCCAGCACTCAAGAACGGGCAGGTCTTACTTATTTGCCAATCTACTCCACCCTGCTTTCTTCTTTTTCAGTGGATGGTAACCGATCGCTTTGATTGGGATGATGTCATAATCCATTTCTGTAGCACTGGACTGTTCGTACCGATGCCAAACTCCCATTGGCAAAGGCAAAAGTGAGCGGGATCAGTTTCCTATTGTCGAATTGACCAGGTTTTCTCTCAGCAGTCTGCAGTTTCTTTCGGTTCCCGTTGATTTGTGGTCATATCGATTTTGAATACTGACAAGCTCCTGAAATTCTCATTAGGGTCAGTTTATTAAGTGCATGTGACGTCCATCGCCAACCGCGAATGCAGCCGTGCCTCAGTAGACATCACATGTTTGGCATTCTCAATGGACTTCATACGCGTGGTGCATCCCGAGGGATCCTTTACTATCTTACTTTATATGATTCATCCTTACATCAGGATGGCCCATCAGTGGCCTTTCATCCCGTCATTTATGCGGTGATTTTCTCGTCGAAGTTTCCTCGGGCTCCGCCTCTCGTCACGCCTGCCCGAGGTATGGAGATGGCTTGGCAAGTACCAGTGGCTCGATGACTCCCCCCGCGACGTCGTCTCACATTTCGGTATCGATTCGATCCACTCAGACATCGAATCGTTATCATTTTTGTTTCTCCGATAACTAGTAGTACATCACTGGTGATCGTGTGAGTGAGCGGTAATATTGTATATTCGCAGTATTATTTGATTATGCAGCGCTGACTTGGGGTTGTTCCCAAAGAACGCCATTCTGTGAGTTTATAAATTATTTCGAATGTATTCAAAAAGTGACTTTATTCGCATAGGAACGGATTAAGGAGCAATGAGATCATTCAAGTGAAGGACGTTCGTTCGAATAAACAAAGATATGTAGTCATAGGCTTGATTCGGAAGTGTAGTGTGAGCAGAAAATGAACTTTTCCAGAATAAATCCGTGAATAGGCTCAAATTGACCCCACTTCAACCCATTCCAAGTTCTTATTAGTTATCCTTCATGAGTTCAGATATTCAAATATACATAAAATGAAGTGGCTTGCCGGGCACTGGGGCTCATCCCACCATTTACCGGAAACTCTTACAAATCGATACAATGGTTACTTTTTCGGAATTCTCATTTGCATATTTCAAGCTGCTTGTGTTCTTTTCGAAACAATCCATTTCTGCTGGATTTGAAGGATGTTTCCATCTTTTCATTGCTCAGTCAATTATCCATGTTCAGAACCCAGAGAGAGAGAGATCTGATGATGGTACATTCACAGCAAAAGTCAAAAAATCTTTTTTCACTTCTATATTGAGTCTTCCTCATTCATTTCTGCCACCATTCCGAGCTTGCCACACCTCACCATTTCGAGGGACTTCCACCTTTTCCACCTTTTTGTTGCTTGTTTTTTCTTTCGTGGTCGATTTTTTATTGCTCGGTTGCACTTGAACTCGACATCATTTATTCCTTTTGATCTTTCTCGAAATTTCCTGAAGCCCAAACTGGATGATTTCTGGGATCCACAGCCTAGATATCTCCAGCCAGTACCCTTCAGCATCTACAAACGGGCCGTCGTGGCCATAATTTGCCCATCTCCATAATATGAAATCTATTGCCCGTCGTACTCGTCCGAGGAGCATATATGATTGAGACCAATAATCGAGATTCACTCCCCTAAACGAGAAGAAGTTGTGAGCTGTCTATTTCCGTCCTCGAGTGGGTAACTCTCATAGCAGCCTACGCTCAGCAGGAAACTGAGCTAATAATGCAAATACTTCTCGATAATCATGTTCGGCCATCACACTCAGGATAGGGCCTTGTCGTCATTCATTACAATTGAATGTCTAAGTATTCTTATTTCGTTGCACTCTTCCAAGGCTGTGCCATACAGTGTTTGAAGGGCAGCTTCTTCAGATAATTTCGAAGGCTCCTTAGCAATGTCTTGCCCTTTCCTGCTTATTTTTGTTCTCTTCAGACAAGTTGTGACTGGTTTCTACATTTCAGCGAGCCCATGTCCTCTCATCCGTTTCGCTTTTCTTCAAAATCATATCGTTAACACCAGCATAGCCTACGGCTGAAACTTTCCAAGACCGAAGGAAGTAAGCCTGTATGTGCCCCCCAAAGCATTTTTTGTCATGCTATTCTTTTTGGTGGGGGATAAGATGGATCCTCTCCTGAACTATTTCAAAAAACGTTTCGCTACGAGATTCTTCCGAGATGCTTCTGAAATGTACCAGCTGGAACCAAAACGCGCTGAAATATCCCTTTTCTTCCATCCCTTCCCTTGAGAACCACTGCTCATTTGTCTTTTTGTCAGATTTGTCAGGCAGGTATGTCATAGCAATCTATGCACCTAGTAAAAATTATAAACCCCCTGCCTGTGCCAAAACTTGGAATACATACCGAACAGAAGATTGAAGTTCTTTTTTTGCTCCACATGCTGTCAAGTGGGGCGAATGTTGTCTGCAAGGGAAGCTGTAATCCTTGTCCAATGTGAATTCAAGTTATATCATGAGGGGAAGTTTGATTGAAAAACTGGCATGGGAATGTATGACGTAATGTCAAGGATATCGCTGTTGACAGCAGACGTATCTTTGAACCATTGACCCTCCATATCGCCTAAGTTTGATTCGGCCCAACATTCACTCTGTTTTAACATTGTAATCGCAGCGGCGTACAATAAAAGCAGACCGCAGAAAAACCCGCTTTTACCACATAACTTCCTTAGTCAACCCTTGTATGTGTTGAACACCCACCGGTGTATTCCGTGTCATGTCGAGGTGCGATTTGTGTGTTCGTGAGTCATTTGCTCGGGAATTGAGCCACATGGGAGTAACTCCCCAGAGGGATGTTGGTCGGATAGCCCAAGTACGGGTTGGAGTTCCGTGAGAGGCCGAAGTTTTGTCCATAAGTAGACAACGTTGGGAGACGAGCTGCTAGCTATGCGGGTAGAACCCGCTAGCGATTTCCCCCATTTACATCTGACTCTTCGATTACTTTTCAATCATTAACACCCGAGAATTGTTCATAGTTTTGGTTAACGTAGCTTCATGAGCACTGGCAGGCCACTCTCCTTTAATGACCAAATTTACAAAAACTTCGTGACCGTTGTTATTGAATGTTTTTGAAGCTCTTCCCTC
Source organism: Haemonchus placei (assembly GCA_900617895.1). Classification (NCBI taxonomy): domain Eukaryota; kingdom Metazoa; phylum Nematoda; class Chromadorea; order Rhabditida; family Trichostrongylidae; genus Haemonchus; species Haemonchus placei. The sequence continues at coordinate 148,454 of UZAF01016145.1, forward strand.
TCTGAAATTTCTCAGAGCACTACTTGAAGGATCTTCTCCGATGGAGAGAACTCGAAAGAGGATGAGAGCTCTACCAAAGCATTGGCCTTTCAATGAACTCCTAAATTCTTCTTCGATATTTTTCCAAACGCTGGAAGGGAACTGGAGTATCCTTTTATTCTTTTAAATAATCCCTTATTCAGAGGAGAACCTAAAAACCAACCCTTCTAGTTGGTTGCTTTATTGCTATACNCTAGGCCCACAACAGTTCGGGCAAGCTGTGCATTTTGTGTTCTGCACAAGAATCATCTTTATTGGTAATGGAATAAACGATTGCATAGGTGAATAGCAGAATTTTAGTTTATTCTTGTCAAAATCCCAGGACGGATTTCAAGGGTTGAGCCTCACTCCATCTCGTAATGGAACACTTCCCAGGCAGTATTAGTGTTTGGAAAGGCTGAATACTGGATTACTAAACGTCAGCTGACCACCGCAGGTCATTGTATGGTCTAATTCGCATTCAAAACCCAACTACAACTCTGATGGAAGCCGAGGGAAGGCGCATCCTAGAAACGGGCCATAACGTAGAGTATTTCGGTCATTTATCGTTTTATAGTCGGATTCTTGACTTTTTTTTCTGAGATTCTTATGAGAGCTTGAAAATAATCGGTCATGGCTTGTTTTTTTTCAGTAGATTGAACGATTTCAACGCTTCAAGGTCCTGATATTGACTAGAAAAAAACTTCTGGTAGAACATTCATTTTTTTATTATTTCTCTTCACTTTTAAGTTATTATCATGCCTGCATACAGTGGCTGTCCTCTCAGCTATGCTGGCAACCAAAAACAACGAGGGAGATCGAATAGGCTCATATGCAAGACGAGAGCTCTCTTCTTCGGCTTTCATTAGCGCATGTTTGAGCTTTTCAGCTCGTCAATAGCACCTAGTGCATTCATCTATTAAGGCTGTTCATCACAGTAGTTTTCCATGGCTAACAGCCTTATTAATAGTGAATTTAATGGAATTATCCTTCTGTAGATAATGGCCATTTATTGGTCTTCTTAGTGATTTACGCTCATTTCCCCAACTCCCATTGCGGGAGCTGGGCCGGCCTAAAGGAGCCACTCTGGGCCTCCCTAAAGGAGTCTGCCTATTATATCCGTAGATCTGCACGATTCCGAAGCCCGTCGAGAGAGTGCTTGTATGTAGACGTCATGCAGTAAAACCCAGACAGGCACATAAACTGTTTCAAGTAGTTACCTCCTTCGACCGCAGACTGTTCAACAAATGTCCTTCAGCCTGCATGGCGTTTCCCGGAGGAAGTAACCATAAGCATTTNGAACAGCACATGAAAGCAACACAATTCCAACTTTCTGCAGAGAGTTTAGACTTATGTCCCTTTCACTCTCTCAAACAGCTGGCCAGATGCTGGGATTTCCCGGCACCGCTCTTCTTTCCATTTCTTTATCACATGCTCTCCTCGCTCTCTCCCTTTAGCATAAAATAGTGGAAGTTAAAAAATGAAGGCTAGAGTGTTTAGCGTTAATCATTTCTGTTTTGGAATGCACTCCAGCATTCGACTCTCATGCAGAATCGTAGTGAGCATTGAATGCGTATGTGGACTACACAGAGATTTACGGTGGCCCGAACACGCGAACACGCGTATGTGATAGTGGCGCCTCTTACCACTACAGTGTGAATTAGGTGGTGGGTAAACTGAAGGCATTGATCCAACGCTTCATGGTAGTTGCGTATTTCGATTAGGCCATAGCAGTGCTCCTGCAAATCGTATTTGGAATTTCATAGTTGCAAAAAGGCGTTCGCATCTGAAGGCACCCACAACACATTAGTACTGCTGCTTTGTGAGTTCAAATAGTGGGAATGAAAAAGGCCAAACTGCCATAGGTGACGGCCTTGTGGGAGTTTTTGTTCGTAAGCATATAGAAGGCTCTTTTGGAAAAGCAATCAATCGAAAAGATCTTCTGAAGCGGCTGGAAAATCACATCAGTCTTCCTTCTGGAATTTCATTTCAGACGCATTTTTGGCTGACAGCCCGACTCACAGTGCTGAACTTGCAATTAGTCGCGGCTTGGCGACTTTCCTCATTGGGTTGTCATGCCATGTGTTTGAAGCCGCTGATTTGCTTCAGCCCTTAAGCCTTCCAACGGGTTTCTCTCACTCGATCCATGTTGGTCATACTGATAGCGAAGGGGAAAATCCTGAATCAAAAACCGCTATGCAGTCAATGAAGAGGCTGAAGACGAAGCCATACAGGTTTGTGTGGATCGTTTTAGGGTTAAAGGCACAGTTCACGATAAAAATAGTTTCTGAGATTCCCCTACAGGATGACTTTGAAGCCTACGAGTATACCATATCTGGCACTATTTGGTCGGAAAACGGCTGAGTTAGAGAGTTATAAAGGCTCAAAGATTGGCCCGTGTGTGTCTTCGGACGAGTTTCACCGGCATTGTAGAGGCTGCACCGTTCAGGGAACCCATGTAGAAGTACAAGCAACTTGTCATGACCCATAGCGGCAGTGAAAGACAGTTCAGTACAGTTCTGGCTTGATGTAGACAGCTCTCTGTGCAACTGCAACAACTGAAACCTCGTCCGACCCCTTCCATGCTATTCCCGTCCTGGCAATCTCGTCCAACCCCTATTTTCCCTGTTTTTGAGGGGCCATTATTTTTCAAAATTGGCGAATTTTCTCGCTTTCTTCACTGCCGATGAACTATTCCCGATCTATACTACGGCTTTTCGAGTAAGAACGGCTACCTCAAACTTATCATGAACTGTGCTTTTAAACCTATCGGCTGGTCTGGAAACCCACGTTTCAGTGACTAGGAGCACGGGAGGACGTGAACCTCAGCTGCCTCTTATAAGCGAAGTTCTTTGTTCTTCGGCACGAGGTTGTCTACCAGGCTGCTGATGGACGTCCATAAATGAAAGGCAGTCAAAAAAATGTGCCTCACCCCACTCAATTTGGGGGACCTGCAACATGGCAGCGCTTGAAACACCTAGTGTAAGAAGATGCCAAAGTCTCAGGGCTATGAGGGCCGGCCTGAAGCAATGTGGACTGTTAGATGGGAAAGATGGGTATCTGCAGAGGATAAGGGTAAATATGTGATGAAGCAAGTCGGAAGGCCAGCTACAATGTAAGGCTAGTAGGTAGTCGATGTATTTAGGTGCACTCAACGATGCGCACTTGACGTTGATCACAAAGGCGTACTGGGTCCAGCAAACCGTTTCAGACCTTTGAGACTACAGTAAGATGATTCAAATCGAAACACCAACAATCTTCATCTTGTACACGTCAACTTCAATCCACGATAAAGATCAGCTGCAGGCAAATTATATACTGGAATCGGGGAAGTCTCCATGAGTAGAGGATTAGGTACTCCGCTATCCAACTTAGAGTGACGGAACGGGCCAAGTCAGGCTCCGAGCGTCAGTCCCACTGAGTGCACCTGCTCTTTTATCAGCACAATCACACGAGAACAACTCAGCGCTCTTGCAAGAAAACTTCTGCCACCATTGCAGTGAAGGTACTGGAGCGATTTCCTCTTTCTGCAATCACTAACGAGAGGGATCAAAGATTATTCCCACTTCTGACATTTGTAATTTGTCTAGTTCGTTCGCGATGTTCCTGACCATTTTGGCTGCGTGACAAGAGTCTTCTGCCTCTTGGCCTC
>UZAF01016146.1:8842-64611 GCA_900617895.1 Haemonchus placei
TCGAAAATTAAAATTTTGAGTTTTTGGGGTTGTAATAGTAGAACAGTACCTCTAAGTATACTTATTCAGTACTGTGTACTCAAAGTAGTAAAGAGGGTAACTTCATGGAGGTTAAAGTTGGCAAACAGTTGTTGTTTGTGCTTATTTATTTATGTTCATTCAGTACATGTACATCTCTTAACGTATCACTACAATATCAATAACAATTCATTACAGCAATGTGACGAGAAGCAACAATGAACAACCATGTACAGACCATGTAAGAATCAGGAGAGGAATGATAGACATCTTTTGGTATTTTTGTTTATTATTTAACTATGTCTCCCTCAAAGATACTTTTCCACTATCTCCTAGTCATTTACCTATTTCTGTAAATTAGACACTTTTTGAAGTACGATTACAGTTAGCTCAGTGAGATAGTACTTTTAACAAACACTGCATTCACAAAAATAGACTTCAGTTCCCATACATATTAGCTGGGAATGACTAGCTAATCTCAATATTAGAGGCACACGTGTGCATTGGAGTAATCACAGGCAGACAACCTTTACCAATCGGGGAAACCTGCGAATATCTGTATTACATGGGTAATCACAAGCGTGTGGTAGAACAGTTGAAATAAATTCACAAATTTTAGTGGACACAAATGATAATTCAAAAGATATGTGCAGTTTTAACGCTTACAAAAAAGGGACCAGTTTCTCTGCGCCTAATCGGAGCTTCCACGAGAACTGTTTACTGTTTGTTTTGCTACTGCTTCTTCAGCAGTAACATTAACTCACGAGATATGTGAGGTGAAAAAAACGCGTTTTGTCACCTGGGAGAAAACCCTGATTTTTTATTTTTACACGAGATCTCCCTGCGATTTCTATAATTTGCATGATTCCCACGAAAATACTTCGATATACACGTCTTTTTAAGTCATGCTGCAGGCAGGAATGCATCGGCTCTAAAGATGACTGCGTCGAGTACCCGTGAATCGCTCTGGTATTCACTCAACTTCTTTTTTCCTGTGAACAAAACTCGTTTTTTCACCAACGACAACCTAATCTAAACCAGGAACTAGGAAAGAAAAGTGATCACATGATGCATTTCAGAGAAAGTCCGGTAACAGTAGTGTAGTGTGTGATGCGTAAACAACAATGAGAGAATAACGTCTCTAGGACTGAGAAAAGGAAAGGAAAGGTAAGGGTATGGAAAATAACAATGTAAGTTTCGAATGGGTATGGATAGAGCATTGTTCGGTCCTAAAATTCCAATGCAGCGTTGCACAACTCATGTTTAATTTCCTATTCACATCCAGAAATTTGAGCGATAGGCTCCGAGTAACTGGAGATATTAGACTACCCAAACTCGTCGGTCGGGAGTTATCAGCATTCTTCATGAGAGTTCCGCTCATCCTTGCATCTTGAACCGTTTGCCATAATCTCGAAATCTTTGAACGATAGTTCACTAGCTTTTCCGGACTCCAGCGAAAAGTCAGCACCTAGAAGGTGTCGATTGTTTTTGATATTTCAACAAGTTTCGAGGTTCTGATTGAATAATCAAGGCATCCCTTTGTTAATGGCATCACAAACACATTTCATACAACAATCTGTTACTTTGCTTATCTATTATAGAAGCTGAGTAACACGTATCACTAGCGGAGACTAGTTCTGAGGTAGGAAATCGAATCCCTGACTGAGTTATCGTTGCTTACAGATATTTCCGTACTTGTAGTCCACTGATGTCTCACCAAAAGTGATCACCATAAGAGCAACAGTTAGTAGTGTGATTTATATGAAATATGAACTTCCAGGAAAGACTGTAAGTACGCATATTCTACTTACATTTCAGATCACACAGATATCCGAATGAGATTTGAACCGCCTCTGAGGCACGTGATAGTAGTTTGGTTTCAAACCGGCGAGCGGCACCTATACAAGGTCGATTTCATTTTTAAGAATGATTGTCTGATGTAAACCATTTCAATAGATTGTCCAGAAAATGTCGCGTTCACAAAACAATGCGGAAATGCTAAACCAAAGTTAACGATTCTGTTTTTGTATAGACACTTCCGCACGTGGCACGAATTAGGTACAATAAATAGAGGGATTCCAACGTCCCGTGAATGTGTGACACCGTAACCCCTCAGTACCTCACCAGCCACACCCGTGGGCTTCACCCGGGGTACTTTGCCTTTGCGTCGTATATGTGACGGGTGTTTTGGAGGCGCCCCAGTGTGTGTTTGGTTTACTGTACCACACATTCACGGGACGATTATATCCGTCTTGTACTACAATAACTGTCTCTGTTACCCCCATTGCTTTATTTGAGTCATGAAATGTTAGAACGAAAACCATTCATCGAATTCGGAACTTTTCTACTTTTATTTCTGGAACGTGCAGACTAAGGTTGTTTAAAATATAAAGCGCGTTTGAAAATTTTGTGGGGTTAACCTGAAACCAAATTGCATTGGAAAGGATAGAAACCCCCTTCCCAAGCATTGGGAGAAGAGAAGCATAGTAATTTGCAGAAGCATAGTAATATGGGCGTCTAGAGGTAGATGAAGCGCGCGAACATGTAAAACGGCTTTCTAGTAAACCTAATAAACATTTCCCGAAATCTTCGAGATAATGATTCGTCAGTTGAACCCGAGATCGAGCAGGAACAGCTGAGCAGCAATACTAGGAACGATTGCTGCACGTATCATCACATTCTCAGGAACAGAAGGAAGAGCAAGAGCTCATGCAAGAAAGTGCAAAACGATTTGTAACGATGAAAAGAGATTAACGGAAAACAGAAGAAAGAGCCTCTCAATAAGTCAAAAACTTAACAAGCAGTATCGTCGCCATATGTCGAGCTAGCTTCACTTAACACGTTGACGACAGCGCGGTACATATATGTATGTCCCGCCTTTCGCATACCACGTGGGACAACGCGGGACACATGTGTCCCGCGCTCATTTCGCAATTTTTTTTGCGCATGCGTGATTCATTCATATGTTTTTTGTGTTTATATTATAGACCAAGCAGTAACAAAGCTACAAACAGAATGGTTCATAAAATGATCAGATACGCTTCATCTTCACACAGGTTTTCAAGTCCCACAAAATTATGAGCCTACTTCAAACATCGACACTTTAACTGAGATCAATAAGTAGGTTAAAGGAAAATATTGAAAGCAAGCTATTGAATTTGAGTCTTAACACCATTGAGGGGTTCAAGTTCTATGTCAGAAGATGGCCGAGTTGTAAAGCATCTTCCGAGTTTCCTTCTCTCCCAGCCATTTTCATATCTGTATAAGCTTTTGTTAAAGCGGAATATTTATTCTATAGAACCCTTTTGTGTGTTTCTCATTTTATTAATCAATTTACTAAGTAGCGATATGTAGTTGGAGGTAGTTTACACTCTCAAGCTTCGAAATCCCGCGGTCGACGGGGCCGTAAATATTGCGACGGTCGAAAGCCGCCAAAAATGCCGAAACGCGCGTTGTCGCCAACGTGTTAACGTGTATCACGCTGATGCATGATTTTTGCGGCCCTCTTACAAGAAAATTTCGACTCAGCGAAAACAGAGTAACATTCGACAAGGAGGTATTTGTGGTATCCGGTCTGTTTGCATACTTTATTGATCTTTTTCTCAGGGAGGGGTTGTGTAATGGTCCACATCGTTTATCACAATCGACAGACTCTTAGCTCTTCTTGCGCAGACAAAATTGCATGATTGTGAAAATTTGATGGTCAGTCTTTTCGTTATTCTTCAGTGGCCTTCATGCCCCTTGATGTAAACCTCCGGAACCACCTTCGAACAAAGCAAAAACCAGCCAGCTTTTGAACAAAAGGAGCGGAAAACCCCCACCATTGTTACAGCAGCGTGACAGTCCCCACTACTTGATTAGTATGACTCTTGCTTTTTGGAGTCAGGTCAGACCGAATCCATCACAATGTTAGGTTAGAGTGTTATTTAATTTTCCAGGGCCTCACTATCTGTAGAAGCTTACGATATATGTATTTGTTCGTATGACAATAGAAAAGTTTTCATTTATATATAAAATGTCCTACCCTGGAGAAACAGCACCATTATTGAGTATCGTTGGACGACTTCTGCCTTCAAAATGTCCGAGTTCTAATGTGAATGAAATGGTAAAAAACTGATGTATGACAGAAATGGTCCTTGAAAATGTACCTTTCTTCAGCGAGGAATCCCTAGAAATCTGCATTGCGTCTGGTTTCATTTTGTACTTCCTCAGATGCTGCCGTTGCGGATGGTTCGACAGTTGTATGGACGCCTTTGTATGCATCAACTGGAATGTTTCTTGTCAAATGACAAAGCGAAGGGAAAATAAAAAGTCAAGTGTAAAGGAGGGAAACCAATTATCAGAATGACATCATACTACCCAGGGATGAATGGTACGTATTAACGACAGAAACTGTGAATAGGGAGGATGAACTTGAAGATCCCTGTCTAATGGCCATGAAAGATCCCATGACAAATTATTGGATTTTGATAGTTTGTGCAACACCTGCGAAGATTTATACAGACGATCCCAGTTTTTTGTGAAGAATTGAAGACTTACCTCAACCTTGTCATCGAGCGACTCCACATACACCGGTGGCACTTGGTTATGAAGTTCGTCGACGATTAAGTAAGCCATCTGAAATATAACTCATTTCGAAAGTCAGAGTGTGATTTAGGTGCAGCTCTCATCTAATTTCAATTCTTGATCATGGTTATCGATCTAGTTGGAAACTAGCGATAGAAACAGTTCGAACATGGTATAAGCAACATATTATTTATAAACCAGAGCTTCTCATGCTCCAGAGCTCCTCTCTGGAAGGAGGTTTTTCCCGGTTTTAGTATTCATGTGATGTCTGTTACAAATAACATCCTTTGTGTTAGTCAGTTTGTTGTTTGTTTTGTACTGTTTCATTGTTGTGCTTATTTGTTTTGATTCTTTTTTGTGAACACAATAAAAATGCAAAGCTTACTCGCCTCCAGATTGCGCTCAAGAATATAATTGAATTCAAAATCTTCGTCATCAGCCCCAAACGGAAACATCAAATCTTCGCCGACTTTCAGCCACCCAACAAAAAACAAAAACTGGAGGATGGTGAATATTGGTACGTACCTAAATTTGCATTCTATTAATAAGATAAAATTTGCATTCTATCTTATTCAGTAACATTTGCAAAATTAAATTATCGTAATGTGTATGGCATGATTGGTAAGACTGGAAGAATTCATGTAGCAATACAGATATTAAACGAAAAAGGACTCACATATCTACCGTTTCCCTGTACTCATTTTGGCTTGGGAATTGTCGCCCGATCAGAGCAAACGCAAAATATCCATATACCGATATAGTGGACACCTATAATTTGCTAGTAAGGAAGTAGAAAGGAGTTTGCTACGATTAGTCTCCGAAGCGGTTATGCTTGAAAGGAAAGAAAGAACGGCAAGTGTGATGCTTCCACCCGTCTTGCCATAAGGAAATCACTACATAATGGCACTCTATTACGTTACGATCAACTACCAACATTTAGCAGCTCCCGCGACCAATGTATCATTTCTCTATGATGTCAAAATTATCAGCTAACTATGAAGGGTGTTCGTATCTACCTTCGTCACTGAAATAAACTGAGCGATACCCTCGCCCTTATGATTCACCGGAAGTTCGTATTCAAATGAGAAGGTAACTGTAAAATAGTTTCAGCTTTGATGACTATTTCCGGTGAATACAAGAGCCTTACTAAGCAGCACACGTGGAGTTTGCGATTCTCCACAAGATAAGCCTCAATTAGTGTTCAATCAGAATTCCTCGACTGAGTGAACACAAAGCTCCGGCTTTTAACCTGTGGCGGACCTTTCGACAGATCAACCACACTAAAGAAGACAACAAGAGGAAACCCGTCACATATGTGGCTTTCCAAAATGAGGCGTTGTGCAATCCTAAGGGGGTAGAAGCTCATGAGTTGTGTAAGTGAGCAAGAAACACTTCACTTAATGGCCAGTCATCCTGACGGCAAGCCGTCTTACAAGCCGTCCTACCGTTTCCCGCGCGAAAGATCACGTGGCCTGAATTGCGCGGGAAACCACGCTATATAAGCCGAGGGCAGGAACGTAAGACACTCTATTGTACCTCTATTGTACTATTGATCGTAATCGCTGCTCGTGATCTCTGCTGCGTGCACATATCCTCAGTTGTTCGAAGTGTATGTTGCTACATTACTAACCATTAGATAAAGCTTGTTATCTGATTGTTGGTGCTTGAGGGAATCTCGAGTTATACTGGTCGCGTATTAGTCATCCGCGTGGCAGCTTTAGACACTCGCCTACTAGAGAACGAGACCCCTCACTTCCCAGATACGAGCTGAATTTTGTTGAGGACGAGATAAAGCAATGCTGTTAACTACGAAGAAGAGACTGCCTAACCCAAGTGGCATGATCAACTTCAAGAACAAGATCGTTTGCTGTGTCTACAGATTTGGCTTCGAGAAAATAGAAATTTCCTTATCAAAAGCATCTGGTCCAATGTGACGGACCCAGAAGGATGCAAGATTTCTGAACAACGAGATGTTTGAATGTTCAATCTGCACACAAAATGTTATTATTGCTCGGTAATTCTTGTAAGTGAGGAAATGCAGAAAATTAGTTCTGATTAATATGTAAAGCTATATAACAGCATGTAATCAATACTCTTTGTTGGCTAGTTGTGTTTCAAATGATATTGTGACATATTTGACAGCATTGCGTGGGCGTTCACGTGCCCACAAGCCGCTCAAAAAAGCCCGAGGAAGCCCTTATTACTTCGAATGAAGATTTGAAGTTATCCCGGCAAGCATTTAATAGTACGAATTGGTTGCAAACAGGGTTCCCACTGTTGAAGTAGACAAAATTCTCTGTTCCCACTGTGCTTCACCTGGTGAAAATGAGTTACTGCAAGGCGTCCCTGTCATACGTGGGAAACGAATCTCAAGTCAGCTGAGTCTTCCGACACTACGGTGTCCATTTCTTCTTCGTACCGCATTCGTCAGGGAAGATGTGTCAGTATCTTCAGTGCTGCGTCAAACTCCTATAGTTGCCAGATCAAATATGTATTTGAAGTCACAACCTCCTGAGTTGATGTTTGATGTATAGGCGTATGCCAGCGTAGGACTGATCGGTGATTGCTTGAATCTGAGGTATCCTTGTAATCACTTATTCAGCGATAGGTTTTGGTCTGAAAAGCTTTTCCGAGAGTCGTATTTTTCCTTCGAGGTGGCTACTAAGGGATAAGAATAAGTGCAATCAACAGGGACTCGATCAGGGCTGTAGGAGGGTGCAGTAAAATTCTCAGCCAAGTCTCATGATCTCGAGCTGTGTCATCATCGAATCATGTGGTGTGGCATCGTAGTAGCAGAGTATTAGAAGAGATCAAACGAAGCTCTTCCACCAAAGTTTTTAGATAACTCAGTAGGCCTCGGGAACGGCCTTCGAGGGTGTGGTTCGTCTTCCAAGTCGTTGAGCAAAACCGATCGGACTATTTTACCATAGTGCAATGGTGAAGAGCACCTAGCACCAGGGCCTAAGGCAGAGGAGATGTTGGTGGTAGCTCCGACTGCATTGTGGTGGAATCGGAACTAATACAGCATAACATAGCAAGGATGAAGTTTTCATCTACCATTTTTCGGAGGAAAACAGTATCATAGGCAGAACAACTGAAGACCTTGGCAAGATTACTCAATGTAAATTATACTGGCCGGCCGGAAGATCAATATAGGAAGTATCGATGTGGGATTTAAAAAACGGGGCGGAGTATTGGGACAAACAGCCTAACTTTTCGTAATGAGTAGTCATTTTACTTTTTCAAATCTACCTGAGAGGCATGCACCCATCAAAAAAAGGGCATTTATTACATGACAAGTCAGAGGCGAAACGTTCTGGAATATAGTGTAAATTACACCGCTCATAATATATTGTAGAGAGCACCCGCTCAGAAAATCTTGCTTAAAGGAATAATTTATATACCAGCCGTTCTAAATATTTTTCCAGACATCATTACAACAGAGGAGATTCGTGCTGGACGTTCACAGCAGTAGGGAGGGAAGAGCACGGACGGGCACGCCAGACGCACCTGGGTGTATACGAGTGGAATCATGATCCAGTCATATAGATAAAGTCGCGCAAAACGACGGCGAAAAGTGTCTAATTGGGTGAGCAGAATTTGTAGTGACGATATGAAATAAATGAAAGAGATTAGTTAACGAGTTCAACTGATAGGCACAAACCTGAGTATAAACCAGCGGAATGGCAATCCAATCATAGATGAATAACTGGAAAAAGCCGTTACGATACTTTTCAAGTGCATCCAACAGTACACGTAATTCATTTGTATGACCAAGAGTTCCTTTCTCGAAACATCGGACCATCATTGTTTGAATCCAGTTGATCGGTACGAACCATTTCTGTATTGAAACAAGTAAATCAGTTTAAAGTCCATCAGAAAAAAATGGAAGAGGGGGGAGGGGGACTCTAGGTAAGTACTTATACGTACGAGTAAGGGGTCATCCCGAACTTGCTCACTGCAGATTATGGCCTTGGTTAGTCCTTGCAGATTATGCCCATAGACAGGGCTTCAGAATGACTTCTGAAATACAGTATCCAACATACCTGGTGAGGATCAACCCGAACGTGGATCGTTTTGAATATAGCCATTTCTTCCTTCGTAATTAAGCCTGAGTCCATGAGGTGCTCATCTGTAGGATACCTGGTGAGAACCCGTAACGATATGCTTCGCCAAGCCAGTACTGACGATAGAATCGCATATCGAGCTATTGTCTTACGAATGATTCGTGTTTCAGGCTGAAAAGTGGCATTGTTTCGAGTGTCCTAGTTGGATAAACGTTACTGTAGCTGCTGTAGAGCTCACATCATGTCCTCGAATCAATGCCGAGACATTATAGAGGAGATGATCCGGCCAGCTGATCAGCTGACAACAATCCCACCACCTGAAATGATCATTACTCTCAAACTCCTTGCTCATTCATTGCTTATATGATCAATACCTATACTTTATGTTATACTATTCTAAGACCCCTGATTTCAACTGACTCACCTTCGAATAATCATGGCTACGTAGAAACCTAAAAGAAATGTCAGCGGAATTTCTTTTGTCCAACTGTCAAATAATACCACATATTTTACAAACAGCTCTTGCTGCTTTTGTGTCATTACAAACCTGAAAAGAAAAAAGTTTTGAAGAAGAAGAAATTCCGTGAACAACTGACAGACATGAGAAAAGCCGCTTAGAATCTCGTTGTTTGACTCTGACAAGAAGAAGCCGTCATGTGCAGAAGAGCAAAGGATTCCAGAAAGAACATCTACATCCCTCATATCAACAATTTATTCACACCGGAATATCCAGCATTTTATGAAGTTATTTGTAAACTTAGCAAATAAACAAGTACCCTCAAAGTGTAAGTACTTATGTAGGCTGATACTGAGTTTTCGCTCTCTCTCAAGCTTCAAGGAGATCAAGCTGGCCAATCATGGCACAATTTGTCATGATTGACCAATCAAGCTGTTTGAAGGAAATATGCATTAAATCATAAATAAATAATAAATAAATAGATAAATTCACTTGAAAAAAAANAAAAAAAACTCACCGATAAACAACATTTATTGAATAATAAAGAAATAAAAACACCAGTAAATGTCGCCATATAGCTTTCCATAATGAACCTTTCCATCGAAATAATAGCCTCACAAAAGTGTCAGAATAGCTGATTGTCATTATTGTCGCCCAGAAGGCGTACAACTAGCTACTACAACAATTCCGATTCAATGATGATGACAATGGCGGCTGAGAACCGGACCGTGTGTGAGTGCCTGTAAAGAGAAATGGCCGTGAAGCTGCACGTCAGCACAAAACTCTTCGAACTTTCGAAATTGTTCAGAAAAAGGGCCTGAACAGCAGCAACTATGGAGTGAATATCAAAAGGATCAAGGGCAAAGTGTTTAGCGTTAAGCAGTCCCCTTTCTGGAATGCGCCTATGCATTTCACTTCAATTCAGAACCGTAGTGGCGTTTGGATCCGTATATGGCTTACACTATGACTTGCTATGGCAGGCCAATGCATAATTCAGGTTTTTACCTTTCAAACGAGTCCGGCACCAGCTGTCCAACCCCGAAAAATGAAAGGCTTCGTTGGTTTGGGCAAGTGTCGTTCCAGGATACGCATACGAGGGTGCTAGGGCACTACTTGCTACTACACTACCTCCGCCACTGAAAGCTTTACTAGCATTCTAAAGGTCTGTTGGTATACATATTGACTTTTGATTTTTTCGCTCCCAAACAAATATGCGAACGAATTTCATGGATTGGAGAAGTAGCGAGCGATTGTTTGTAGTGACCCGGCAGTTCTCCCTAATAGTGGGAGGCTTTTTCAGAACGCCTACTTTGGTTTCGAAAGCGTGTGTACAGGAAATGTAAGGAAGCGGCACTGGCAAATAATTTCCTCGGGGGTCTCTACGAGCGGGATACTTTCCCTTCTATGCATGCATCGGTGAAATACAGCTTGTAGCCTCAGGACTTTCTGTTAAAGTGTGTAGGCCTCCTTACACTAGAGTAAACATTAGCGGCATACGAAAACCATGCAAGAAATTATAGGAGGAACCCCCTCATTCTTGTCCTCTTCCTTGCTCTCTCCTTGTCTCCATCATGGAATTTTCCTAGACGTTAACTTTTTCAGTGGATTGTAGCTGAGCAACTGACCTCTTGGATCTGTTTTCAAGGTATCTTTTTAATGGTAGGAGACAGTAGTGAGGAATGTTAAACACTCGCATGACAGTAGACGAGGAATAATCAGTTCTGCACGTACATATACACATGCTGCCAAGATGTACTGCTGGCTGCTAATCAATTTTACTTGCAAACTAATCTGCACATTTATCCCGAATACTTTAGGGGGAGGGAGGGGCAATTAAACTCAGAACAATGGCCCACTGACGGTAGGTCTGGTTGCAGATTTTAGGCAAGAATGTAGAATTTATCTCTTCGTTATCATGCTGCAAGAGTTTATCCCTCACACTAACGGAACCCCGCTTGCCCTCGTTTTCCGAGTCATTTGAAGAGGAATGTAATGGGCTGTTTTCCCGATGATATACCCAGGTTGCTTGAAAAGAACCTCACTCCCATGAGGCGTTTTTACAAAACTAGTAGCGAACGATGCAATGGGAAGAATGGATAGAACAAATGATCTTGATGGTTCCATTGTCAATCAACGCCGGTGTTGGTTTACTGGTTTAACGCCGTCTTCCTGAAATTGGTACCTGTACTTGGTCGGGAAAGCTAGTTTTCGTCCCTATCAGGCTCTTTTGAAGACGAGGTGCAAGGTTCAGCTTCAATGAACTGGGCATACTTAATCAATTTCGATGTAACTAAAGAAAAGGGGTCCCAATCTAGGAATGAGCTATTTGTTTGCCAACTTATAGGGCTTAGAATCGCTGATTGACGAGTCTTTTCGATAAAAATACCAGGGGTCATGTTACCATGGTCATAAAACTCGTTAAAGTGAAATTCGACCTTCGAAAGCACCTACGAAGTGTTCAGGCTTTCTCCCAGATGCCTGCCATCTGTTTTGCTAAGTACAACATCGTCTAGAATAGTCTCACATGTCATTAATTTCAGAAAAGCTATAAATTTCAATTTTATGGACTGGTTTGTGGTGGTGTAATCAATTTCAGCTCAAAAAAAGCCAAAAAGTTCACTCAGGAAGGAAAAGGGTAGGGAGGAGGGAGAGAAAAATATTTCCTATCAAGCAGACCCCATTGATAACACCTTGATGCGAAATGGGAAGTAATTCGAATTCTGAATTAAATTGGTATTATTTGTTCGTTTATAGTCAAAAATGGGCTCGGGAAATAAACAACCTCTTTACTTAAAATTAAGTTTGCATCGAAATTTTCACTAAGCTTTCAACCGTCCACGATTTTGGTTTTCGTAGTCAAATAGTTGCTATCTCATAACAATTAACTATACAGTTGTTACCAGCACCGGTCTCATCTATTCATCTTATGTTTTGCTAGCTTCCAACCCTTCTTTCAAGCTCTTCAAAACTTCATAATCCAGCAGCACGGTGTTGGATGAAATGCGAAGGAATAAAACGAACGAAACAATGGCAAGAAGTCTTCAGAGGAAACTGGTAAGGTCATGCCTCATTCTGCGTCTTATCAGGGAGCTCTTTTGTTGGGTTTCCAACTGACAGATTACTCCAACATCCTTTGCATTCTATCAGAACCGTTATGTATAAGCTGCTCCGCCTTCAATGGCCTGACCTCCTTGGAGAAATGCACTATCCCAAAACAGTTAACATCGAAAAACTGTTATACGAGATCTCCAAAAGCTCTGGAATGGGATGGCATAGCCTCTATAGCTCTTAAACAAGAGGCCTTTAGATAATAACTCGATCCACATAGTTAGTCAGCCATGGCAACTGCCGAAATAACACTTCAAAACAAAAACGGTGTCACTGACGCCGACCATCGTCTCGGATTTCACTCAAACGTTTTCCGTTCAAAGTTTTCTCGCACAGCAACTTTTGCACGATGAACGCCATCAATACAAAATAGCTTCGAAGCATTTTAGCACGTCATTAATACATGAACAAAGTGAAAGGAGAATTTTGAAAACACGGACTTTCTGACCTTATTAAATTTAGTACACATTCAACAAAAAACGGGGAAGCTGAGGAAGAACTGAAGGCCAACTTATTTGCTGAAATACGCCATAAGCTATTGAGCTTCGAAATAAGTCATGTACCAACTCAGTGTCGCGGAAGAGTAGGCCAACCTGGCTTGGGAGAGGTCGAAAAAGCAAATTTGGCTTGAGACATCACCAATCCAGAGATAGGCCACGAAAGCAACTGTTACCACAAGGACAGTGCCACAAATCACAGCTAAAAGTTCTATGATGCTGTACAATGACCCAGGATTCCAAGAAAGTTTGCCATAAGGTCATCGTTATTGTTCTGATCAGTTGGAATGGGTTCCAAGAAAAGTATTACTCTGTCATGCTAACCCAATTACGCTACTCCTCCCAATAGGACCCTATTTTTCTGCTATCGTCTGCGTTCTCTCATCAAAATGACACTCTATGAGTTCAGGGGCACCGTTTATTGCACATTTTCAGCAATATTATTGGACCATTTTTCTGAACAGAGACAAATCTATTCAGAACCTTCTCCCTTTGGAATCGCCCATCCCAGAGGCATGCGTAGCTTTGGCTCCATTCAATTCTAAATTGAATCGGGGCTTCATATTTTCATTAATGACTTAAAAACAAAGAGAGAGGCGATGTGGTTAGTAAGTCACATGAATTTAGTCGTTCGGAGCAGGGAAACAGGCAAAACCCTTTTGACACCGGCTGTCAGTGTCAAGCGTTAAAGACAGACAAATGCGAAAGGGGAAGAAAAAGCCAAAGGTTCTCGATCAAAGTCGTGATGCGCTAGCGCTCTCTCTCTGATAAATGAAGGGAGGTCTATTTTCAATATTCCAGCAGCTACATCATGATCCAATTTTCATTAGAAAAGCATTATCTCAAGCCATACAGAGTTGACAGAACAGACAGCATAGAACGAAAGGATTTAGCCAGCCACAATGATAGGGGTCTTCTTGAGATCCTTAGTTGCTGAATTCGCTAGAAAATGTAAAACTTCCCCCAAAACTTTGAAAAGAATTTTTAAAATGGTCAGTCATGTGATTATCACTCAATGCACAAGTGAAGACATTCTTAACAATGAAAAGCACCTTGAAAAGAATGGAGCATTGCAAAGCGGCTGCGCTACTGATCCCATGGTTAATGGATCAAATCAGAAAATCAATGGAATCAGATCGGAACTGCTCAGGCCAAGTGAGTTATCCTTTACTCTGAGGCCGATGAAATAGAGCCCACCTGGCTAGGTGGAGAAATCCATAGGGCTTACATCAGCTGTCCAGGCTAACTTCCGGCAATTTATTTAGTAAGCGCAGTATAGCTCCTTACTGTTTTTATAACCTCTAAAGGAATGCTTGGCGCAGACTATAGAGAGTTACATGAATGGTCAGTGAGAAACCTTACTTAGACAAGCATATTGAAGTTTGGACGAGTCTTTCTGAAGGATACATAGCTTTGAAGGAACAAAAAACTTCAAGGTCTAACAACTATGTCGATTTTAGTTCTACAGCAGGGAAAATTTAGGGCTGTTTTGATGGCTTCAGCACAAAATACGAGAATCCACTAAAAAAGTAAATAAACATTGAAGATATCAAGCTAGTTGCCAGTGAAATATCCGGAGAATGAAGAAAATTGCCTCCGAAGGTATGTGCTACTACCGTAGTGAACAAAAAATGTAAAGAAAGTAGTTATGGAGATATGGATGGGGGCCACAGAGAACGTAAACTTATCATATTTACGTATGGGTTGAAGCAAATCAAACAGCGGATCTAGAGCGGGTCCGTTCGTCAAGGTTCACAAATTGCCCGAATGACGGTGGGCCAACAACCGGGAAGTGCGGCTCGGCTCTGTGGCAGTCATGCCGCAGCAACAGCAGCCTCTCCCTCTGGCAAGTTGTTATTTAAGCAGGAAAGCGAATAATTGATCTTTCGCTTGGTCTCGACTCTCTCCCTCTACTAGCAATCACTCATACAGCATATAGATCTAACTAGTTACTGTTGGATAAAGTACTTGGCCCCGATCACTCGAGCCCTTTGCACTGGGCCACCTGCTTTAAATAGAGCCCTAGTAACTTGGGAATGTGCTAGCATTTTGTGAGTTAGGTGGTCAATTATACCTCCTGGTTTGGCTAGCTCCGATTTTTTGCCGACTGAGCAAAGGCAGGAAAGGGTTGATGGCATGGACCATTAAGTCAGTACGGAGTAACCTCTCAATTATTAAGCCATGCATGGTTTCCCTAGAGAATCCATTCTCCAGTTGTGTGGCACTGGAAACAGATTTTGCCGTCGTTTATCAAAGAACTTTGGTAAAATGAATTTGTAATCAGCCACATAGATCTAGTAGAAGCCAATATTGTAGAATTGGCTGAAGAGTCTCAGGAGCTATCTCGAACTGATTGCGAGCGTCGCCCTGCTTAACCGAACTTTCTAGACCTTTGGAACTTACCTGTAGGTTTTTGTCTTGGAACTACGCCATTCCTTGTCCCCAGCCCTACTTATACATGTATTTCAAGCTCATGTCTACTTGTTTGAAAAAAGTCTCTTAGAGCAGAACATCTGGAAGCCATCAGTCTTGTATTTCCTACCTCAATGAGACACTAACGGGGAATGTGAACGCCTTGGGAAAACGCCAGCCAAAGGAAACTCGAAAGCTCTGATCATGTCTGGAGTGGATCAATCTGAGTGTGGCTTACTTTTTTTCGATCGGAAAAAGTCGAGAATGTTGTTTTTAGTTCCTCTCCTTTCTCTTTTTAGGGTTGGTTTGCATTTTTCCTAGATTCATGGGGTTATGTATGTCATGACGATGTTACCGCTCGGCTGAAACATTATTCAACGGGACTGGGCAATGCCTCAGCCAAAGGTAGTAAGTACTACCGAAGTCAAGGTAGTAAGTTGCCTACGAAACTCTGCCATTCAAAAAAAAGTTATTGTTAAAGCGAAGTACTGCGGCCACACAAATAAGATATACCCTTTATCAATGCGACTAGATAGAATAAGAATGGCAAATTTTGAATGCCTAGGAGATGGCATCGTGTGAAAAGGTAAATAAGTGAAATAAAAGCCACAGGATGTCCCTAAACAAAGCCGCGGAGCAGGTTAAAAGGAGCCGACCATGTCGAGAGAACTTCGCTAGTCATCCAGTGTAATGATGTGAACAATGGTCGAAGCTATAACCCAAGTTCGAGAAGTTCTATGCTCAGAACAAAAGCAAAAGGGCAATTTTGAAGGAAATACATCGGAAACATCTATGTCTGCCCTTATTGTTGTTGTTAGTGAATGAATGATGACGCTCTGTTGCCATCTAGGATGTCCACACGAACGAGCATATATAGATCTGAAGGCAGTTCATCATCAGACGACTACTATGGCCTATTTCTGGTGGGCGTCGTCAAGTATTTGGATGTTTTGGGCTTCAGTGTGTTTAGGTGGAAGTCAATCACGTAATGATTATCAACTATTTATGAAATTCCGTGGAATAGGAGATGCTCAAAAGATGACGTTGTTATAACCCATGCCGTCGTCTCGCTTCAGAGTCGCAGAGGCATTTGAGAGCTACAATTGTTATCTGGGTACCAGCCTAAGGGCAAGTTCTTTTTGGATCCCAGACAAGTCTGGCAACAAGCAACAAACTTTAGAGGGCTAGAAGATCTGGCTACGAGCGGATCGATCGGGCATTCGATCTCTGAAGCATGTGAATGGTAGCGTTCTCCTTACCACTGCTCCACCTACGTCGTTTCGCCACGTTTTTCATATTCCTTTGTTAGAAGGTTTTCCGAATTCAATAAAACTTATGAAAAAACATGAGCTCAATCAGTTTCACAGCAATCACCCATCCTTTCCTTTCCCTCTGAACTTCTTTCGGAAATTACTCCGCTAACTTCTTCTCTTAGCCCTCATTGGCAATGCTCATTCAATATCGCTAACCATCCAAAATTATCACATATCGATTGCATAGTTTTGTGAAATCCAACAAACTACTGTAAAGCAATTCGAAAACTACCCACTTCCATACAACTTGTAATAATTTAATCTTTCAGGAATATTATGAGAAAAAGCTCTTCATGAGCAGTGACGCAGATTGCGTGCAATGAAAAGCTGAAATAACTCTCAGAATCATTCATGCATTGATGTTATATTCGGAAAGCAGGGCCTCATAAACTCATCGTTTACCAATAACTGTAGCTACATACTTGAATAGTCAAGCTTAGACCCCTGTTCTTACTGTAGGTTTCCGGGTAGAAAAGAATTCTCTGCTTATGGAATCAAGTCATCGTGGCAATCAGTTCATGAAAAAGATGATATACAGAAAGAACAGGAAGGTGATAGAAAAAAAAGAAGAAAATAATAAGATTCTATGGCTCTGTCCATGAACTCTTTAATGACTCACAATCAACCCTTTGGATTACGCCATGCACCCAAATACCCAGTAAACGACCTTCACCTCCCACTCAGACCACGAGTAGAAAAGGTACAGAGGCATAGCTTATTTGAAGGAAAATCTTAGCCTTCCGCATTTTAGCCTGCACGTGGGAGGAGAGCTGCTATATAACGGCGAAAATATCTTTCAAACAAGTATGTCAACACCGAGTATCCACACAATGGGGTGAAAGGGCTCGAGTTGGATTAGACCCTAGCATTGTGACGTATAATGTAAGGTCGACTTGCAGACGGAGGACAAACTGCATGATGAACGAAAATTTCGAAAAAGTAGACGGTTTCTATGCTATGCGATATATAACACTTCTTTCCGCAAAACCAAACTACATCAAAAATACGTCAATGCTGAGCTGGACTTTGGATGCGAAGGGTCGTGCAAAGAGTTGTCGGCGGGTACCATTGGGCCTCGACCCTCGTGATCCGGTGTGTTCTGAGGGCGTGGCATTTGGAAGGGATATTTTCGTGCGTATTCCGGACGAGAACGGACGTCATTCAAACATGTACTGAACAGTCGTAGATCTATTGAGATGATGTGAACACCGAGCAAAGTGTTGATACTGGAGGTCGTGGCTGATGTTACAACAACGAATGAGCGGTGTGAGGGTCTCTCACAACACCTCACCCCCATCATGAGCACATTAATCACTCGCTAACCCCTAACAGAACAGCACAAACTGTTAGAAGGGCTATGTTGCACGTGAAAACTGGATTTGAGAACGATCCCAGTATGACACCCTAAACCGCTCAGAGACGTGGGGGCTACCTAATGAAGACCATTGTCCTCTCATTGCTTGAGCCTGTTCCGTTGATCAAAAAACCCTAAAAGAGACTTCCAACAACAATGAGTGAACTTGAATTACAAAGAATGAACCAGCATCTGACGCTAATTTCTACGGGTCATGATCCCTGTAAAGGATGACGTGCTAGGGCTCAAGGGCTCCTACTGGATGAGATGTCATCAATTCGTCCGCACGTAAGAGCAGCTTACATGACGTCAATTTACTGCAACGCGTTTGTTGCCCCATTATTGTGACGCACTTCGTCCTGCAAACGTGACTCGTTGATCAAAGAGAACAGACCTACGACAATGGTTAGTTGTTGACTCGGTAGTTTACTATTACTTACGCAAGTATTAATTTACTTAATCAATTCGATAATCAACATTGATCTCTATCACTATTAATTTACTCATCTGTTCAACTTTTTATTTGTTGTTTACAATTAACAAGTTGGTTGGGCATGTGAAATATCCACCAGCTGACTGCTTCGCTTCACCATTCCTATGGTGTTCCGATTGGAATTGGCTAAATTTTTTCGGAGGTGTCCATATAACAGGGGTGAAGCGATAACAACAGATTGTTCGACACAGTAAAATCCCAATCTATTTATTTATCCAGTGTCTCTCCAAGCCTAACGACCCCTCATCAATGCGTTTTCCCAACCCCCTCTCCCCCTGTGGTCTTTCGAAGAATGGTTTAGGTCGTTCTTCACAAAGTCAGAGGTTTTTTTTTCAGAATCGTGATGTAACTTTCTTGTAAAGTTTCTCTTGTACTCTGTTGAAGGTCTACCGAAGCGCTCAAGGTGAATGTTTCTTAGAACGACAGGTGACACCTGAGGGTACTGCTCGGAATGTTAGCTTTGATTTATGATAGTAGGCAGCCTGAAAGTCCATTAAACGAACATCAAAGGCACATAAGTGGTCGTTAATTGAAGGTCGTCTAACGGTTGTCCTCGAGGAGAACATAATATACACCCAAGAAATTCGTTGGTATAACTAATTAGCATCGTCCATCCGATACTACTGATCCATCGATATCCTTTCATTAACTTACATCAATGATATTATAAATTAGGCAACAGCCTTCCCCCTTCGAGATTACCCACATTTTGGTCTTTCGCTCAGAAAAATGAAAGCATTTGAATGCCCAGTTTACCTTGACAGAGTAAAAGTTGGTGTGAAAAGACAGCAAAAAGAATCCGACAAATTCTTTAGTGACGAGAGATCAATGGTACAGGTCCTCCACACCGCTGTGACAGATCTTTGATAAAATATACACTATGACGAGGAAAAGAAAACTTCAAAAAGATAGCAGTGATAATATTTACAAAAGAAACACGGCGAGCTCTATAATTACATACGCTTTCCATCCTTAGAAATTCAAATAAAAAACACAAAAAACATAGAAAGTGAAAAGCCCAAACATAAGAAGTTGAACTTCATGCTACAGATATGCTAATCATTAAAATGAGTTGGAATTGACCATCAGATTATCCGTGAGTTGTATCGTCTTCAACGAAATCATACGCTTGTTCTTTTGTCACGACATCAATATGAGAAACCTATAGAAATAAATTGCAATTTTGGAATTAGAACGAAAAAGATATAGAAAATACTAGACTTGGATAAATTAATGTTCAAAATTGTGCCGATGTGTAAAGATGTAGTAAAGAATATAAAAATATTACAAAATCAAATTAAAATACATCCCACCAAATCAAAACATGTTTTTTTTTACAGTATCTCTGCTTTCTCTTTTGTGAATAACAAAATAATTACCGAATTCAAGTATGACAATGTAATACTGAAGGAAAGCATCCATTACTTTCAAATACTAAATGCAGAAGGCCTCACAATCATGTAATCAATATATAAAAGAAATAATGGCAAATTAGAACAGTAGTATCGAGATCCCTGATAAAAAATCATTAAAAAATTACCTTGTTCCTAAACTTCACTCCATAATACTTTTCCGCTGACTCTAGCAGTTCCGGTCGGAAGGTTGTGGTGATGAATTGAGCATTTTCCGCTAACTCATGAATCATGTCTGCAAGAAAAATACTCTTTTCCCGGAGATTTCCGTAAACTACCTAATCTAACAACTGAGCTATTTATGTCTAAACTCATCCGACAAATATTACACTCAGTCCTAGGCAAAATAAAGGCCTAAAAAATGTCTCTCAAGTTGTACTGGGATACTGTGGAACTATGAAAAATATCGCAAGCGCATTAGCGAGTCCACATTGAAGAACTAATAATTAGTTGTTTTAAAACCTGCTCGCTAACGATATGAGGGAGGAAAAATCATCAAATCTTGGATGCTTCTAACCTGCAACAGCTTTTCTGTGTTGGGCATCCAGTGCCGCATCGATCTCATCGAACAGATAAAAAGGAGCTGGGTCGCATTTTTGGATTGCAAAAATTAAAGCTAAGGCTACCAATGACTTCTGTCCACCTGAGAGCTGCACCATTTCACGCGTTTCAGAGCCTCCGTCGAACGACACCTGAAAATCAATTTTCAAAATCTGATTGCGGAAACCCAGCCTCCCTTGTGGTTAAAACCTACAAGTAACAATACCTTTATTCCAACACCAACAAAATTTTCCACTATGTGACTAGGTTGACTGTCTGCATGCTGTGAGGCATCAATGCTATCCTTAAATAATAACGAAAGCAGTTATGCTTCCCATAGCGGAGAAGAAATCAAATCGAATTTGAAATCTTACATCTTTGCCTGTTTGAATAACCAACGATCCTGAACCATTTGGAACCAACTTTTGAAAGACTTCGACAAAATTCTTCGACACCTAAAAATTAGATCAAATGATATGAGTTCAAGCCAAGCTAACTGATAACCATAGAACGGGAACGAATGGAAACCAGCGAACCTGTTTGAAGGTTAACTGTATAGCCTCGAATTTTCTTGTATCTAAAACTTGGAGTAGATCTTCAATCGCCTAAAAAACAAAGTTATTTATGAAACAGCAAATATTTATTTACTCAATGATATAACCTTTTGACTCTTATGCTGCTCCTCCATTCGTTTGGTTAGCTCTTCCTTTTGAGAGGCAGCTTGCACGAATTGATCGAGTGCCTCAACAGATCAGGTTTATGTTCACTTTTATAGCAAAGTAGTGGGTTTACCCTGAACACATCACAAGCGCCGCTTATCCCGTGACTGCTTCAGCTATACACTCATTTCACTACGCCGGTAATAAAAATCGCATCGAACATGTTTGACTTTATAGGTTCGCGAATTATACATTGCAATCATAAAATAGTAGTTGCGAGAGGTCAAGCAGAAGAGTCGCCCCTCCGAAACAAGGTACTTCAGTTACTACGTTACTAGACACTTGGTGGTAATACTTGTCAGAGGCTAAAACTAACATACATAGCTGCCATCCACGCAAACAAAGGAATCTGGATGCACCATTAAGTCATAATCCAAACGAAAGAAAATTCCAAGTCAAATTCATGATACGCACTGTAAATGAGAAATGCATTGCAATTTTACTTCACTCACCTTTTTGTTCACATTTTCGTATTTCTTCAATTCGAGCATACACTCAGCTAACTTCTTGTCCAACTGTTTTGTGGTCAATCCTTGATATTTCGAAAAGGCATCCGTCGGTAGAGAGCCAAGTTCACGAATCTAAAATCTTTTGCAAAACTAATTCTATTCAATTCCAATTAAAATGAGTACCGAGGTTGTTATAATATTTTAAATAATATGCGTCGACGGATTTTTAAATGCGAAGAAATCGACCTCACAGTATCAAGAAAACATAGACACAGCATATTGAACAGGAAAAGTGACCTTCTTCACATTTTCCTCTCGCTTACTTTGCAGAGTGCTCTGCTTAGTAAATATTATGTCTGCTTGTTTAGAAAAGTCCGCCAGCTGCGCTTCCAAGTCTTTTTGTTGTTCCTGCAAAAATTGATGAATTATGGAGACATCCAAAATTCTCTCTAAATCAACTATGATCCTGATTTCTGGAAAGTATTCCTTTGCTTGCTAGTTATTAGATAAAAATGGGCTACAGGTGAATGTTTAATTTGATTGTGACCAGATCGCATGCAATTTCCTTCTGTCGCCAAAACTTTCATCATATGATCACTAAATTCCGGTTTATGTACAGGACTCCCTAACGAATAACTCAAGGAAAAAAGCGAAATGAAATAGCACGAAAGTATATCCTCTATTTAAGTCCTCCACTCTTAATAACACTTTTAAAAATAACACTATACGGTTGAATTCGTGGAATTTAATCAATAATACCTCACCTGTACGTCTTCTAGCTCTCTGTTTAACTTTTCGGCGCTTTCTTCGTATTCCATCAGATGCTCATCGAGCTCAGCGATACGGCGGACAATTTCGTTCAATCTACAGTGAGAAGAAAAAAATAAGGGGAAAACAATGTTGATGCTCCAATTCGAAAATTCAAGCCAAAATATACTGAATAATAGAATGTCCTCCTGGAAATTCCACGCAAGGGCAAAAGAGACCGAATGAACGTGGTGAGATTTCGGAACAGAGAGTAAGAGGGGAACCAACACTAATAAGGGTAGTTATTACGACAATCAAGACTAAAAATTCACCTTTGAATGACCGAATTCAGTTCTGCCGATTCTGCTTGCAAGTTGTGCCTCTTCTCGTCAACTGCGATGTCACTAATTTTCTGAAATGGGAGTCCCAATCAGAACTTTCTACGAATTCCTAAACAAGAACTACCAATACTACAAAGGTAAGTCGACCCTTACCGCAGTTAGGCTGTCTCTCTTACGAAGAAGATTCGTTCGGAGCTGATTCTCGAGCCGCTGTTTTGTTGTCTCAAGCGTGCTCCGCTGTTTTGCCACCTGGTCCAGTTGCTGCTTCTTTTCAAGGATTTCCCGCTGCAAAATGCATTTTTATTCGGCTGGCTCTTCAGTACTCTGATAGTATTAACAAAACCTCTGATAGTATTAACAAAACCTGCAATCGTTCGCATTCCAACTGCTCAGATTTGCTGATTTGAGACAAGAATTCGGATCCTATTTGACTTTCATAGCCGTCCAATTGAGCACGCAGTTCACGGACACGATTTCGTAGATTGAGCAGCTGGGCTTTCTAGAATATTGTAATCAAGAAGTCATTGACCATAACATCAAAATTCTTTCCGAGTGAAAAAAGAAAAAAGGTTTCCATGTCTAATTCGGATCCTATAATTTGGTCAATGGGAGAACGGAACGCAAAAAAAATGGATCTGGTACTAGACCCGAAAACCGAGCCCGAAAAAACATGCTATATTAGACCAACACGCATCTAAATATTTAGTTACCTTTGGCTCACGATTTCTTCCCATGGCATGTAGTTGCTCACTCGCGTAACGTTTCTTTTCAGTGAGATCTCGATGCTGCTGCTTGTACACACGCATATCGTTGTCAGCCTTAAGGAAGGGTCTATGGTGAAAAAACTGAAAAATGGTCGCGTACCGCACAATAAATGGATATGGCTAGCACACCTTATCGATTTCCATTTGCAACTTTTCAACGGCGCTCATCTTTTCATTCACCTTGCGTTGGATTTCGTTCAGAGTCACCTTAACACTCCATCAGATTCAATCGGATTTTACAGATATATACAGAACCCTGATCATAGACATCACTAGAGGTAGCGAATCCTTACCTGCAGCTGATCGCGATTCATCTTCTGGGCTTTAATACTTTTGTGCAACTCCAGCTTTGACCTTTTCGTGTCTATATAACCACCAGTGAGAGCACCCCGTTTGGATATCTGAACAGTATATTATAAGTCCGAACCGATTTAAGCTTCTTCCCGCTTCGAATCAAACCCAAGTAAAGCAAAAAACCGAACAACTAACCTGATCCCCATCCAGAGTCACACAATCGAATCCTTCACTCCTAGCAAAACGAGCACCAAGATGAAGATCACGAACGATAGCGGTACCTTAACAAACCAATTAACTACGTACTTTCGTTGGTTTATGGAAGCTTCAACAACTAACCAGCAAATACATTACGAAACACAGCGTCGTAATATTCATCATAGTCGAAAACATCCAAAATAGCGCGGCCATCCTGCAAGGTTTAAGCAATCAAAGTTACGGTTCAGTTTGAGGGACCACCACCCACTTCAACTGTCTAAACTTTAGTTTAGCTTAGTTTCCTGTTTGCCCTATTAAGCATAGCGTACTTCATGTTCTCAACACGAATTCTTGGAATCTAGCTGTGATAATCACTAAACTGCCTCGGCATCAAAGACACATATATTTCTTCCAGTGCCTAACCTCAATTTCCTCTAGAAAGTAGTGCCTATACACAACAAAAAAACTTAGCACTCACAGCATCCTGATATTCCTTTCGAGGAGGTCCAACTACTCTGTTGACCGGGAAAAAGTTGCATTCTCCCGGCAAATTCTGCTGGTTGAATTGTTTCATTATTTTCAAAGCGACCCTGAATAGCGAGTTTTCAATTGCCATACACAATTGGAGCTTGAGGAGTATGTAGACTGTCAACTTAGAACTGAACTTACCTGTCATCCGAAACAACATGGAAAAGCAGTCGATTACCAGCAGTAACCTCTACTGCTTGGAAATAGATCGGATCACAGTCGATGAGGTCCAAGAAGATACCTGAATTTCAATTTCAAACCAATGTATTCCAACTACTATCGTCCTTTCACCAATTCTGAAAAGAAAATTGAAGAATGAGGCGAGGTACCGTGGTATCCTTTGACAACGTCGTCATGACGTCCATCATGGTTATTATCACGGAACCACTGCACTATTCGTCGTACGCCTTCCACACCATTTGTAATGGACTGTAATGAATGTGCGTTGAGATAAATTACTTCACTAACCATTCTTTTACAACTAGTACCTTACAGTGGATCCGTGGAACGAAAAAGTGCAAGATGAATCCACTTTTTTAAATAAATATTCGCCTACCCTTGGTGCTAAATAACGCATCTGTTGCTCCATCTGTGCAATTTCTGCATTCATTGTAGTTAATTGCTCACGAATAGCTTTCTCTTCACGAGTGGCATCTCTGAAACATTTTTTACGTTGGATCCCAGAAAATGAAAAGAACGAAAAAGAAGGAAACGGTCGTTTTGCGGTACGGTGACTATGTATGAAATATTGCTTTTTATTCACTCCTATGAATTACCGAAATCTTTCATACCAAAAAAAAAAAACTGAAGTTCACTTCACTCACAGTTGAGCAACCATTGCTCTATCAAACTCTTGTTTCAAGCGACCATGTTCGGAGCTGGCTTTATCCATGCGGATATGATTCTCGTGAAGTTCAACGCCAAGCTCCTGAGAGTGAATAATAATGTGAGTCTGTTTTAGATGAGTAAGAAGCCGACTTTGTTAAAATACCTGGACATGAGTTGTTAGTTGTTCTTCTTCACGAGCTTCGTCATCCAAACTTTTCTCAATATCCTTCATTTGCTCTTCAGTGTCGTCAATTTGACGAGTTATATGCCGCACCTCTCGACGAAGGAAAGTGTCCCGTTCTTCTGCAGACTTGAATTGATCCCTAGGTGAAGAAAGATTTAACAACTTCTTAAGGAAATTCTCTCCGCAACATCCCATTCATAAAACAGGATGATTCAAAGAAAGGTAACTATTCTTTCACTTGTAAACTTACTTATGTCCCTGCTTCGCGAACAACTCTTTGGATTTCATTTCCGCGATGCGGATATCAGAAGAAAGAGCTGACTCTTTTTCAACGAGTTCCTGACAGATTATTGAAATAGAGGCTCATAAAAACGCAGGAGAGTTATCAAGGACTCCTTACTTACTTGATACCTTGGGGTGATTCGCTCTAACTCTTCTTCTTTCTCACGAATCTCAGCTTTCACTTGGTTGAGTACATCTTCGGCTTTATTGCGACCGCTCTTCTCTCTGAAGCAAATCAATTAATAGCGAAAGAGGAAAAAAGGTAATCGAGCAATTATTACAGCCTACTTTTCAACGTCTTCTTTCAGATCGTTTATCAACAATGCCAGCTCCGCTTTTTTCTCGAATCGCTGCGCCTGCTCCACGAGAAGAGCTTCCTTAATTGAAATGCACGTGTGAAACTGACGTATCAGAAGAAATACTAGTAAAGAAAAGATGATCTATAAGAAAAAAAACCTTAGAAGTGTATTTTGAGCTGGTCAAGAATATCATATTAGGATAAACATGCATTAAACAAAAAATAAACAAAATTAGGATAATGATAACGTTTTAAGGCTGAGTAATAGTCACTACTTTCAAAACTTTAACTTTTAACTCACTTTCTCCTCTTTCATTCCTTTGAAGCGAGATTCCAACTTTCGTTGCTCTGCTCCTGCCCTTACACCTCGAGCTTGCACTTCAACCAATTCGCTGCTCACCTAAAACAAGCATTACAGTTTCAAGGAGATTTGGAATAACTATTATCTAGTGTACCTTTGTCTGACGAGTACTAAGCTCCTCACGCTGGTCAAGTAACCGCTCCAATTTCTTTCGTGTTTCGTTAGCCTCGGTATCGTAAATTGTATATTCAATCGATCTTTTCATTTTGTCCCATTTTTGGTATTCCTTCAGATCTTCCTTCTCTTCTTCTAACGTTTTTAAGCGTTCGTCAATATACGACAACAGTGTTTCAATCTTAGTCGTTTTGTTATCTGAAACGAGACCTTCGCCCGCTACTATCTATTACAGCGAGTGATACTCAAACATACGTGTCTCTTTTAGAATCTTCAAGCTTTCTTCCTTCCGTTCGTCATACACCCGCGTTCCAGCGACTTCACGCAACAACTTGAGCCTGAACAAAATAGCTCTTAAAACACTTGAGCGGATCAGTGAACAATTTTTCTGAACTGGGATTTTTTAGAGAAGTTAAACTCATTGAAAAAAATAAATTTGTACCTATGCGAATCAGGAGCTGTAGCCAACTCGTTGATCTTTCCTTGTTTGACGATATAGTATGGATTCGATCGCGAGAAACCAGCAGACTCCATGAGATTGACAACCTAGGTGGGATCCATCAGAAACAACTTACAAAGATATAGAGGGAGGGAATGAAAGGTTCTTCGGTGAAACTTACCTCCGCGCGAGGCACCATCTTCCCATCGATGAAATATTGGTCCTTTTTTTGACCGACTTGGCGTACTACCCGAACCTCTGTTCCTTCAATCTGTGCAAAAGAGATGAGAACATTTAGGATTAATTTTGAAAGTTTCAGGACTTGTGCTAGACTTACTGCGGGAATCCTGCGATCACTATTATCGAAGACTATTTCAACACGAGCTGTGTTGATACGAGGACCGGTACCTTCGTGCAGCACTCCCATTCTTTGCTCCGAACGAAGGTGGCTGAACTCATCGCTCAGAACGAACTGAATAGCTGCAAAACAATAAATCAGCGCGATCAAAACCCCAAAATAGAAATGAGGGTACACTGTATTGGTTGAAATTCCGCAATTCCATGTACTCCTTAAACTAAATTTTGCCGAAATCTTCCTAAACAGTTTCATTGCACTTGCCGCTCCCATAAGAAAGAAGACAGTTGAGAAGAACAAGTAACACGAGGTTTTAGGTGGCTTTAGTATGAGTATATAAATTCATGTTTGATGTTGAACGCTAAAATTCTAGATAACATCGTCACTGACCAAAAAAGAAATTCGACTTTCCACTACCATTACGTCCCACTATGACATTATGTTTCGGTGAGAAGCTGTCAATGCTCGTAACTTCACGATAACTGCGGAATCCTGTGATGTTGACCTAGAAAAATATTATATAAGCAAGCCACCAAAATCACCACAGTGATTGACTCGTACCTCTTTAATGTGCATGATTGTGTCTGGCGACTGTCCCCATAAAATACCTACAAGTATGAAGTTATGAGCATACTTACAAGTATGAAAGCATCAGCAAACCTAGTGGAAGCGGCTTTGTTGACCTAAAATAAGCCAAAACCATAAAACAAAAAAATGAACCTGAAAACTAAAAGCCGCGAAATCGGAGGAGCACCTCCAGCTTTCAAATTGATAGCGCAGCGCAAGCACGCGCGATGAAGTGGAGCAAATAAACCTGATTGGAGCACATTGCTTCTTTTCATTTTCTAGTCATCAATTTCTCCAGCAATACTGTGCAACTAATGGTAACTCGAAAAAGTAATGTAAGTGAGGGTGTTGTGTTATTTGCAATGTACCATATAAGGCTTGTACAGCTTTGGGACTAAGTATAGCTTCTTGAGCATGGGTAATGTTCACTCTTCGTCAAGTTCGTCCGATGTGCTTCCTGTCGAGTACTATCTCAATGACTTGGCATGTGGAGAACCCATAGAAAGGCAAGTTTATTGAAGTGATTCCGTATACTGGCTGAAATGTGCAAAAGGTACGATTGCCGTTTTCAGTCTTGGAAGCACTCGGTTTATGAAAGTCGCTCGAGGTCGTAACAGCGAAGGAACTTGTGTGTGGAAGGTTTTTCTTACTCAGGTAAGTGGCATGATTGTAAAAAATTAGTGAAGAAGGCCTAAAATTGAAGAACCACCGTTTCAAAGATCTGCATTTTATAATTTTAATCCTCAGAGTGAATTCAGGAAGACTCATCAGTCTATGAGCCTTATCGAAAGGAGCTCTTTCGAATCCGGGATGCACTTGTGAATGCACCAAATTGTTGTACAGTCAAAAAGATATACGTAAGTACAAACTTATTCTCATTATAGTGACTTTAGACAATTGAGCGTAGAATCATTCAGGTGACCCCCAAATGGGCCGTGCTAATCCGTCCTTTTCAAAAGCAGACTCTTTGCGACCGATTAAGTACTAGACCGTTTATAGTCCAACAGGAAAAAATCTGGTAGGTCAATGCATAACAATGCTCCTCTCAATCGTCTAGGCTCTCAAGGAATTCTTGAATGAAAAGTTTTCAGGTACATTTATCAGCTGTTCAAAGCGATTGCACAATGTCAGAAGGCAAATGTTTGTCACGGTGATCTGAAATCGCAAAATGTGCTTCTTACATCTTCTAATTGGTTGCAAATCACCGACTTCGCTCCTTACAAACCTACTTATCTTCCTCATGTAAGTACCATGTCAATGATGTGGCACTTTTTTTTCACAGGAGTTCAACCGTAGCATTGTCTTACCCTCAGAATAATGGTGAACCCAGACACAACTTTGGTTTTCGAGTAATGTTTGATGAAAACTTACACAACCATTTCATCTTTGGTCAAGAATTCTTTTCAGAGACCAAGTTTTCTGCATTATTCAGGATAATCCATCCTCATTCACATTCTTCTTTGACACTAGTCGCCATCAGCACTGCTATTTAGCTCCAGAACGTTTTCTTTCGTCAGTGGATTATGAGAATATTCACAAGGAAAAGGGGGACGAGTGGCTTTTTGGTAAGTACAATGGCGTTTCTTTTCTGGAAGCCCACACGTTGCCGCTCTACAGGCTCACTCCAACCTTCGATGGATCTCTTCGCCGTTGGGTGTGTTGTTTATGAACTCCTGCATGACTCGGGAAAGCCTCCCTTCTCATATGGAGAGCTTTGTCTTTATCAGAGAATGTCAAGCAGTGACGCTGCCTCATTCTTGGAAAGGTATTTGCTTGTTGACCGCTTTCCTTCGAGCTCGCCTAATTTCTCTTCATTTCCTAGCCCTCGTGGGGTGTTGAATGTCACATTATGGTGTGAGGAAGTAGCGAAAACATTCCAATTTCTTCGTATTTTCAGGCTACTCCAGGATATTGCTGCACAGTTTCGCCCATTATTGAAATTGTTGTTGAATCGAGACCCATCCCTTCGCGTCTCAGCACAACAAGTGGTGAATAATGCATCTTTTACTTTTTCTAAGTCATGCAGTGCTCTACATTCTCTCCTTCAAAAACTTTCCCGTATTTTCAGTTAGATGGATCTGTGCTACATTTTCCTAAAGTTCTGGATGCTTTCTTCAGTTACTTAAATGCATTTCGTCCAAAGGAAATAACGACGTCACAGTCGTTGGAAGGCTTTGAACAGTCTCAAATGGCGTTCCATCTCGAACCCGACGATGTCATTGCAAAGTCAGTTTTCAGAATATCGATACCTACAACGT
This sequence comes from Haemonchus placei, assembly GCA_900617895.1. Classification (NCBI taxonomy): domain Eukaryota; kingdom Metazoa; phylum Nematoda; class Chromadorea; order Rhabditida; family Trichostrongylidae; genus Haemonchus; species Haemonchus placei. The sequence goes on from UZAF01016146.1 coordinate 38,806, forward strand.
AGTGCATAGTTCCAATTTTGAGGCTCAAACGAGATGAAAAATCTATATGGGAGCGTCTCACTGAGTGTGAAGAAAGCCGTCCTTATGCCATACTCTTCATATCGCTCATCACTGCAAACATACGAGTACTGCGAAGTGTGCCTGCGAAAATTGTGAGTTTTTCTCGAGAAATTTCACCAGTTGTCAGTTTTCCGGTCTTTTCTTTTCTTTTTTTGTTTTTTTTAAACTTTTCATTTGACGAATGTTTTTCTTAGTGGTTGGTAAGGCTAAATCTAAAACATAATCGACCTTTTATCCAGGATGCCATGAATATGCTCGTGAAGCTGGCGTCATTGTGTGGTCCGGTGGTGTCAACAGAGCGAGTATTGCCCTACCTGGTTTGTGGCTCCATGGTTCTTAGAGGGGATTTCTTGTTTCATAATATTCCCTCAGGTTTGCTGCTTGTCCGAAGTCGACGCTCAAGTTCGGGCATCGGCGGTGTATTCCATCACTGAGCTTCTACGTCCAATTGAACCGGCAACTTTTGAAGATTCATTGGTGTTCATTGATTACTTGCTGCCGGAACTGGCGAGTTATATTTGGATTCCTGTGATTTCAATTTTTTCATTTAGTTCACCACTCATTTTGTGTGGTTTAGTCCTCGATGCTGAGTGATAAACGACATCCTTGTCCGACTCACGTTCTTCTGGCTGTAGCGACGAATCTCGGTGATATCGCAGAAACCGCTTACAGGTAGTCTGCCTGAATTAGATACTGACGTAAGCCGCAATTGTATGATTGCTTCAGATTTCATGTAGTTGGACGAAATTTGCGAAATGGTGTTGCAGATGATGAAATTTCGGGAGCGGAAAACATATCGGGTAATAGTTATCCTTATATACTGTAGTCTTGCCTTTCTGAAACCCTTTCTCTACCTAACCTTCGAAAACTGTATTCATGGTCTTTCAATTCCTCCCTTCTCAGCTGATTCCATGTCCTCGATTTACAGAAGCACAGCAGGCTGCCGATGAGAAAACTGCACTTCAAAAAGCACTCAGTGATCTTTTTGAAATGTTATGTAGCAGCCAAGACAACAGCGTTCGCCACTGTGCTGTTAATCGAGAGTCGTTGGCGAAGTTGTACACTTTCTTTGGAAGGATGAATTGTGAGCTTTATCTTTCCTTGGTCTTGTTTGTGTTGATAGAAGCCAGGTCTTTTTCTAGGCGGCGAGATACTGCTCCGTCATATGATTACCTTCCTAAATGTTAAAAGTGACTGGCGACTACGTGCAGTATTTTTCGAGTCACTCCCAATATGTGTGCAGAAAAACAGCTTCGATGTGAAGCCCTTGTTACAACAGGTGACATTACTAGAACTTGTAATTTCAGTCCTATGAAATTCTCACCTAGTGCTCCTACGCACGTCACTTTATTGAAGTTCAAAAGAGAACCATGTGATACTAGCTCCTTTTTTCGATTTCTAGGAACCTTGTCGCTTTACGCGGCTAACTTTGTTCCTTGTTCAGGGATTACACGATTTTGAAGAGCTGGTGGTGATTCACGCAATACATTGTATTATTGTTCTTGTGGAAACTGGTGTGTTGGGAAGGAACGAAATGTTGGAGCTTCTGGAAGATACACTACCATTTTTGTCTCATCCGGTGAGTTGTATGGGGCATTTATGTGAGTTCCATGAGAAAGTTGAATAAAATAAAAAAGTAGGCTTGGTAGAAAGTTAGCCGAATAAACGAGCTTCTTCGGGCATTTCTCTTTGTACGTTTCAGAATGAATGGATACGCGTTACAGTCGTTGAGCTGTTGATTGTACTCGACTCCTGTTGGTCACTGGCGGATGTGCATTGTCGTTTGTTACCGTTGGTTCGACCTTACTTGCAAGACTCCTCTCTGTTGCGTCTCAATAACAAGGTATCTTATTGATGAGGTGTTCGGTGTGGTCATAGAATTCCGTTGTACAACACTGATTTATAGTTAGTTGTGCTTACGTGCTTGAAATCGCCCATACCTCGCGATGTCTGGAAGAAAGTGACGGAAATGAGTCCTGAACAAACAGAAGCACTTCATCTTTTTCTGGGTAAGGAGTGGAAATTCTGAAAGTACATCTTATAAATACGTTCCCGTCTATTTTGCGTACCGCAACCTTATTTGATCTTTTCCTATTTCTCCATTTTGTTCGACATGGCTACCGCTATTGCTCATTACAGATCGCGGAATCAGAGGGGGCGTAATTACTTGCAATGATTCATGGTTCACACGAGTGTTTGGGCGAGACACTCTCGACCCGGAGTTATTTGAGAAATTCTCTCGATTCAATCGGCTTCTGTTAAAAATGGCCGAATTCCGGAGAACGTACGTTTTGCACTCTTGCTTCCTAGTTCGAATAATACTTGATACGCCACTAAACTTTTCTTTCAAGTTTCAGTAGCTTTGCTCTCCTCTAGTCACGATCATAACCTCACTCAAATTGTCTTTGATAACATTTTCAAATTATCATTCTGCAGTCATGGTAGTCATCAGTCTCCTCCATAATCGAGGAATCTCAGATCTTCAGAGATACGGCTGAATTGTTCAGTCACCCTTCCTTTTTGCAATCGTTCGGAAACGAGATATATGTTCCATACTGTGAAAATTTGTCCCCAAAGAGCGAAGGGCAGACGAGAGCAAGGGCTCTTCATCGCCTATTCAAGATCATCGTTCAAGTGTAATTGTTTGAAAGGAGTATTCTAGAGCCGGCATGGAAGCTGAGCTAACCCAGCACAAAGGGATCATTGACCTATCCTCCAAGCAGCATGCAAAGGTTCGACGTAATGCTCATAATTACGTGACGAGCAGTATTTCACAAACAAAGGTAAAGTTAAGCATGTACTGTTCTCAAGACATTCAATGTTCAAAGTGTTCGAATTTAAGGTCGTCGCTCCGGCAGATATGAACAGTGAATGGAATGAAATGTTTGGTGAAACAGAACAGATCAACGATGAAAAGTCTTTGGAAGAACGCAACGCCGCGCATCTGTTGATGCAGACTCGATCGAGTGAGTAGAACCTTCTGGAACCATTACTGTTCCTTTTTCTCTAATTCTGGCTTCTTCTTCCGCAACTGCGTGCAATCTAAAAGGCCCTGTCATATATGTCTAATGTTATTATGTAATAAGTTGTGCAAAAGCAAGTAGGTCAAAGTTTTTTTTGTGAAAAATCAAAATTTAAGAGAATGTCGAGAGTGTCTCCGCTGAAGTTCGCTGGGATCTATAATAGGTATCTAGAGTCTTGGAAGTAGGAATATTCAAGTTGTGTCTTTCCTGTATCAGTTCTTCGCTCGGTCGTGAGATAGCATGGAGTAAAACTTTACTTCTCAATTTCGTGCATTTCAACGACTAACTAATTTCCGTTCAGTGCGAACTTCGGTGTGTGGAGCCCAACTCGCTGAATTGCTACAGCATAAAAACGAACTGTTTTATAAGAAGTTCAGTGCTAGTGGAGGGAGAAGAAGGTAGGCTACCCTATGTTATTAACAACGAAATTCGATTAAGCTTGGTGGATTCATGGAAGTTACGCTTGATGCGCGTTGTAGCACGAGAAGGGAAAGAGCTCAGTTGTTTCGTTGTGATCAGTTCAGAAAATATTCAAATGCACACCATTGTTTTCAAAGACGTTATCAGTGCTTGGTGTAATTTTAGGGGCTCTAGGCCAGTCCCTTCGAATTCTAAGGTTACTGGTACACTGTTGACGCATTTACACGAGCACACGGACAAAATCACCCAGTAAGCATATGTTCCAGCATTATACTACCTGATTCATGATTTGTTACTGATGCTACTTTGCTTTTCTCGAAGTAGTCCTTTTCGACACTCAAAGATTTACATAATGGTTCGATGATACCATAGTGCCTTCAAGATTGGCTGTGCAGCCAGACCGAACACGGTTTGCCTCGTCTTCCCTTGATGGTTATGTATTGTTATGGAATTCGCGGAATGTTGTTGGAGATGGCCCTACGCCAACCGTTAGATCAGACGGCTCGTTCCTATACAACAGAAGTATGTTTTGTTGTCATCTACGTAATCTTAATTTTATTTTGTAGTTCAAAAGGATTCATAGGTTCGTTGGCTGTTTAGCAATTGTTCAGTAGCCCAGTTTCAGATTATCCTATTTCATCGATCGGATGGGCTAGCAATGAAATCATCGCGGCCACTATTGGTGACGGTCATGTTCTTTGGGTCGATTGCGCAACGAGTGAACCCCGAATTGTAACAAAGGTTGGTCTTCACGTAGGGAAAGGCGGATTTAAAAATTTCTGGACGTCAAAAACTCAAGCACCTTCATTAGAGCGAAATTACGGTTTTTTTTTTCGCATGGCTATTCATCATTACTTTTTTCCCTGGCGCGAGACGCCATATAAGTTATTATGAAGATAATTTGAGCGGGATATTGAAACAGTCGAGGAAAATGGTCAAATCTAAAATCATAGGTTTTTGAGACTTTTCCAGGTACGTCTACCTAAACTAGAGGGAGCACCTGAACAAATACATGTGTCAAATAACGTCGCTTATTTGCGGAGTCATCATGGTGCAATTTATTGCCTTGACCTCAGGTGACATTGCTTGTAAACATATTTTATCGGTATTTTTTGATTTTTTTCGTACCAAATCCCCGGAGATTTCAATGAGAAATTAATTAATTCGTTTCTTTGAACACAAACTTTTTCATAGATTTTAATAGAACTAAAATCGCGGAAGCTACTACAATGTTCATATTCATAATACAGAGTGGGCAAAACCAATGGACCATTAGGATTTCATGAGGTGTGGCGGCGAGAGGTAGTGAAATATCATGGACTGGTGAGCTTAACTTCCTTTTTTCCCTCCTTTCTTTCCTTTTTTCGTTTTTTTGTTTTATGCGGTTTTGAAGCCAATTAAAGGTGACATCGTTCGTTGTCGATCCGATCATGGAGAACTGGATGGTGATGTGCAGTACGAATAACGAACTAATGCTATGGGACTTGAGGTAAAATTTATAATGTTCGTATGCGTCAAGGTAACTGTGAGGTGTTTCAGATATGAAAAATCCTTTCTAAGCCGTGGCTAATCTAATAAAACATTTTAGTGGACCTGCGAGCAGATGTTAGTTCAGCTGGTAGAAGCTGGTAGAGTGAATCTGACTTCAGGAGGGTGCTAGGGTTCTGTAGAGTGATTGAAGGGTGACAGTCACTTGACCATTGGTAATGAAAAGTTCAATCGTTTCCCAAGAATGGTTGTGTAACTTTACTGTGCGACGCGGGCACGTCTAGCCTTTTCCTCAAATGATTAGTGCTTCCCTGGCAATTCTACAGTCACAAAAGGCTAACTAGATGTCCAGTAAACGCCGCGATCCAATGCTTTCTGAAGGGTTTTCCTTTTTTGAGTATATTTTTTTCTGAGTAAAATTCGACCCCAATCGATTTTAGTTTTGCAGAGTAATTGCTTTTTAGTTAGCGGTATTCAGTTCTCCTCGCAATTTAGCGATTGCTCTAAAGACGCGTGACGATAGAAGTAAATAAATATCACTCCCCCGTTTTCGTATACTTTCGTATTGCTACGAGGTCATTAGCACCCATTGTGTCTGCCCGAATTGACAGCCCACGCGAGCGTGACCTCTGCTAATTAGTGGTTGCGATAGCTCTGTCATTCGAATTACTATCCCGGTAACAGATCGGAAAGAGTCCAGTGTTGTTGATAATTGCAAGCAGAAGTAATAGTAATAGCGGAGCAGATGTAACTTTATTTGTGGAAAAATATTTTTTATTCTCCTAAGTGGTAGATATATCGATTAACTCTTTAGATTTCAAGTGGAGGTCAACGCATGGAAAACGCCACACGGATTGCTACCGCTGCGTTTGTGGTCAAATCCTTTATCATCACCGTATATTCAGACGCCGCCAGAAGTGAGTTGACTAGGGCTGTGTTATTTTTTTTTTGTTGTTTGAGACCTTCCGAACTTTTTCAGAAGATTCTTAGTGGGTAATGATTAAATGGGTCCGTTTCTAATAAATTTCACTCTAAGTGAATTGGTAGAGACTGGTAAGTAGGAAACCAATAAGGTAAACGTTTCCGTTGAATATGTGCAGTGTCCTGCTGAAGGATGAGGACCTTTTCCACAGACCTCCCTTGAACGCAAATATGAAGGAAAACAAGGTCTGCAGCTAGAAGCCAGTACTCTTATGTTAAATCTTACTTATGCATAGTGTTGCCCCTATACCTGGGCCTATGAGTACAGGCCTTCTATGAGCATCTATGCAATCTCCCTATTTATTTGAGCACGTCTTTGAAATCTTTTACTTTATTTCAGGTCTTTGTCGCCTACGGGACACGTGGTGAAGTCGACATCTTTGAGTTGGGCACCACAAGTCCATCAAGGTCAGTGATTTCATGTTAACAAAAATATTTTTGGTTCATAGAAGATTGGGACTTTTTTAAAATCAAATTTAAGAAATATAAACGATTTGCACATCAAAAGTAAAAAATTCTTGCAGAACACTATGGCCATCACTGTCTGACCCTTTTTCTTATGTCCAGACTGGTGCTTCCGATGTACGTGTACTACTGTTGGAGACCTTGCAATATTGATTCATATTAATACAAATGTTTTTTTTATTCAGGACGACCTGCGAAATGTGACCACAGCGTTGAACGTTTGTATGGATACAGGATTTGTATACACGGGCGACACAGAAGGAAGCCTCCGTCGATGGAACCTCAATCGTGCACCATTATGCGAGTATATAAGCGGTCCCAGAGAGATAACTGGTACGAGTTACAACGGATTTCAACCATTGGCTATCGGTTGTTACAAAAGTTGTAAATTTAAAAAGATTTCCCAAAAGATGCAAGTTCATCCTTCTACCTCAAGTTCACTGAAGAATTCCGCACATTGTGTGAGACAGTCAGTACTCTGGTGATACTTTATAATATACGAATTTTCCAGCTCGGTCCCCATACAGAATCGCATATAATGAGATGGCAGGAGCGGACGGACAGCCTGCCACGATCTACGAAATGCGTGTTCCTAATGAACAAACGAAAGCTAGAACGTTTCCGGAAATGAGGGTAAGCTGAACTTCCATGACTTCACTGAACATCACAAGAAAACTTGGTTAGAGCGTAATATCTAAATTGGTAGTAGAAGGGCACGGCCAGCAAACAGCAAGCCACCGTGACCAATTGAGAGAGGTAGCAAATTCAGTGGAGGAAAAATATAAAGTTGACGTCATTGAACAGTTGAAATGAGAAGCGACTTTCAAAAAATACAGATCAAGTTCTGACCAATACAGGCCATCTTCTCATCGAAGAGATCAATACCTAGGTACATTTGCAGAACTATGCATCGACCCGGCACCGAACATCAATTAGCGACGTGCTTTGTCTGCAATCTGATATTCTAGTGTCTGCTGGTTCAGATGGTGTAATTAAGATTTGGAAGTAAGGCCATACTTGCACTGTTGTATATGTACATAGAATTTTTGATATGGGTTACATTTTATTTTGCTACATTGTCCAGCATTGCTCGATCGTAAACCGGTATTCATTAACATTTTATTATTTCTCAATTCATCAAGAGAATAAATATTAGAACAGAACATGGAACATGTAGTATAGCCACAACGCGACGTTTAACGCGCGCTGTTAAATGGTTTATAGCACACTGATCTCGTCATTGAGCGCGAACACTACACACACATACACGCACGCACATGCATATATTCCTCATGTACGAGAAGAAAAAGAGTATTCGCAGTTTCCACATAATGTAAGAGTACGTGAAAAAAAAAGAAAACGAGAAAATGCGACTACATATCCAAAGAAAGTAACGAATTCATAATTACTGCAGAATGCAGCGAATCAGAATCAAAAAAGAAAAACTAAGAATGATTATTCCGATCATCAAAAATTTTCAGAGTTGAATGAGACAATGGATGATGGGTTCATAATGTGAAAAGGTTCCACACTTCCATATAAAGGATGACGAGAAACGACTAGGCGACAGCATTATTTGCCTCAAAACACAATACCACAGATGAGAAAATGACGACAGTATCCCTATGCACGGTATAGATGCCATGACTAATTCGAGGCTTGGAACAACCATACACTATAATTTACCACAAGAACCCAATGGTTTACTTTACTGCACAAATTACGATAGCACCACATCTAATTTGACCGCCAGATGTGACATTTCTTAACCTTTCCTAAGCCCATTATCATGGAACAAAACGGCGGGTTCCACACATGTACGACAGTGTTGGGAGGACATCCAGTCGAGTTAGATGCTGCTTCAACCCACATTGCATACATGAGCACCCCTAAGGTTCAGGTCAACATGAAGGACTATTAAGATGTTGGAACAGTATAATTTCTAGGAGAGATCGCGTTGTCGGCCAAGTATCACAGAAAATGACAGTTAGCTGTACATGCCTCAAACAATAACGAGGAAAACTAATAGCAAAAAACCCTATAATCTATTACATTTGCAAAATAACTATCTCGTAAACTTAACACAAGAAATTATAGATAGAGATTAGAACATCTCTACCATGAAGATGCTAGCTGAAAACTGTTACAGCTCTCGTCGTTATTCGGAGAAAAGTTCTCACACCAATCTCATTGTGAATAAGGGGAATACTGCTTCGATAGTAGCAAATGCGAACAACATAGAAGTTTGAAAAACGATGCGAATGCATTATGTAAAAAACGGAAGCACAGTGCAGAAACAGGAGTATACTGCCCGTTAATGTATTGACCCCAAGGATTCAAGACATGAATGTCACAGAAATCATCTCAAGCTATGAAACAGGTTCAACTTGCTTCGAGCTGCTCTCTGCTGACCAGATTTACTAAATACATGCCAAAATCGTAGTGTTTCATCACCGGCTCCAGTTACTATTGACTCTCCATCGGGTGACATTGCCTGCAAGATGGTGAAGTTTTTTGGAAGAGAATCAAAACATAAGAAAATGATAGATACAAACCAAATATAGAACACGGAATTGGTGACCAGAGAGCTTCGTTACAGGTTGAAGGCTCGGATATTTCCATATTATCACCTAGACCAAGCGATGAATTGAATGATGATTATGGAGGGTCTTGGCTCTAAAACCTCTCTATTCTAACTAACGTACCTGGTTTAAGGAATACCCATGGGTTGACACCAGTTCACTGCTGTGCTTCGACCATGCTACATTGCATACCTGGAGTTGTTTGGATCAAAATATTTTGTAGGCGATGGTTGCGCCCTCCATAGTATTTTAATACTTACCTGACTTCCTGTATCAATAGCTTGCATTGGCTGACCAGTCAACGTGTTCCAGAATCGCAAATGACGATCGGCGGTTCCTCCCCCAGACACCAGAAGGCCATGGTGATGTGGTGACCATGCAAGCGCCTTCACCGCTGCGCTATGTTCAGTGAATGTCTGAATAAAGTTATGTGGGAAATTCACGAATAGGGAGCATTTCGCAGTAAGTTGGAACATTCAACAAAATTCCACCAACGAGAGAATGAATTTCGCGTACTTCCGTGCCAGATTGGTGTGGGATTGCAAAATACGCTCGTTTAATGTGATTTCGCCAAAAAGTAAGACAGTAAGACTACGAGTCTGTTTTTATTTCGTGAACGACCACCAAAACAAAACGGATAGAGGGAAAATTCTCAAAACTCACTTGGCTTGGATCAGTGCGCCGCATAGACCATACCAACAACTGGTTATCGTTTCCACCAGATGCAAGATATTGCTTGTCAGGTGACCACTTCAAACCACAGACCTGAATGAGTTTTTGCTGATTCATTGCCTCACTTGAAACTTCCTTAAAACTAATGGCGGCCTCGTATAAGTCATTTGTGCTTTGGGATAAATACGAACTTTACCTAAAACTATTACTTAACCAACGACTTTAAGAGTTTCGACACAATTTACTATGAAATCCTAATGTCCTCCCACCTCTTGACGGTGCGCGCTCATCTTCTTTTCCGTGTTATGAGGTTGGCGAATGTCACGTTGGATGATGTGACGATCACGACTCCCCGAGCAAACGAGGTCGCCATTCCAAGCCAAGCACCCAACACGTGATGTATGACCAGAAAGCTCCATAGTCATTTTCTGACTATGCACATCCCATATCTGCAGACAACTTGTTGCTAACCACTTTAACATAAAACTTTGAAAATCAAAAAAAAAGTTACTTGAGTGATTCCGCGATTTGTACCAACTGCAAGGAGTTCACCTTTATCTGCCCACTGCACAGAGGTCACGGTGTCCTGATCATTCACCAAATCGCATAATTTAACAACCTGGAAAGAAAAGGTTTGCTGTAAGAATTTCTATTCCGCAACTAATATAAGTGGTTATTAGTGAGCCATTGTTTCATAAAGAATAGTATTCATACTCCACTCATTCCAATTCCACATCTCTTCTGAATAGGGCCTTCTACCAGCACTTCCCAACATACTCCCTAACGTAGACGAAACCTAACAGCGTACAATACGCTGACATTTATGAAAAACCTCAGTATTTAGACTAGCATGTTTTGACGGCAGCATTTTTAAAGAGCATTTGACATTGTTCACCTAGACATTTCAAACTTTGTAAATTTACCTGACTATTACAGGCGCTCCACAAATACACACACGTATTAAGCCCTACAGACAGCATATTTTGAGAAGACCAATCGACTAGATTGAGATAGAAGTCATCTTGAAGCTCCGGAGCATCAAGCACCTACAACGAGTGCTCGGAATTAATCATGCGTTGAAAACACCCTTTTCAGAAAGTAGCTACCTTGTATGGGTTCTTCGGGACTTTCCTTTGCGGTTTTCGGGGGCTTTTTAGAAGTCTTTGACTATCCTCACTCAGCGGACCAGAAAACGGTGACAAAGCGAAACTAAAAAAGATACAATGAAAGAAATGTGTGAACATACAACTTTCCAGCTTTCCCGATAGGTATATACGAAGAACAAAGAGTACCTATGAGAAGTACTAGGATCCCCTAACTTGGTCGGTGTTCGCTTGATGTAGCTGAAAAGTCCTCCAGCAGGACTGCTTGGAGGCTTCTCTGTTTCCAGATCTTTGTAGCAAGACTTAAATAGTTAACTTTTTGAACAATCGTAAATACAAAGAAAAGTGCATAAGTGTATGTATATCCAAGGTCCCAACTTTCTTCTTGTAATGTTCGGCAAAACGTACTCGTATGTCATCAATTCTATCCTGTAACAACTCGTTTCGAAGCAGCGCACGAACAACCATTTGATCCTGTCGTGATTCTTCATTGTTCGTGTTCTGGAAAGTTATTACATCTAAGGACAACGTTATTTTTCATCTCTAACTATTCTCCTCTGAATGGGTTGCAATTCATAGCAAAAATATGTCGCATCCACTGTAACAGGTGGTGATCGCGCGCGAAAAAAAAAACTCATATAACAAGCAGCAAAATTGCATTACCAGCAAAAAAGTAAGACTGAGTTGATAAATCCACACGAATCCCGAAAAATCTTTGAAGCAAAGGTGGCAGCAAAAAAGGAGACGCATGCTTGGAGCCGAAACGAAAGAAACTAGGGCATCTCATTTGATAACTGCATGATTTCACATTCGATGAGGAAATTGTGAAAAAATAACAGCATATCCTTCCCTAGCAATTATGTTTGCTTCTATCCTATTCCTCTGAACCAAATAAAGAATAGCCACTCTTCGTTACCTTAATCAAAAATATCGCTTCATCATCAAGTTTCACCTTTCGCCCCTGGTAATCTTTCGTTTACTTTGAAAGCTCGACGATTTCTTATACTAGTCTTCCTTCACATTCCTTCACGACTCCCCGATGACTTTATTATTTAGAAAATAGTCTGCTCTAGAAATAGAGTTATCCGACAATTTCCAAAACTTGTCCAAAATTTTTTAGTAATGGTAATTCGCCGAAAACACATAAAGCTCGCTACCTTCGAAGTAAGTATCACAACGAAAACTCTACCTGGTTTTGGTTGTACTGTGAGCTGGGACTACCATTATTATTGGTGACATTCGTAGTCGTAGCTGGAGTACGATTCGCTGTGGGACGCTTGAAGCTAACCGGAGACTGAAATCAGAAATATGACAGTAGGAAAAGGGCGAGAAATAACGAAAGCAAACCTCTTGTTCTGGACAAACTATTGCATTGTACCGCGTGGTCCACTCCTGATTCGGTTTCCGAATCGGAATGAATCTATCACCGTAACTTTTCGTAGGCGTAACCAGGGGAGAACGCACCTATTGATTAAAACAATGAATAAGCGCCAGTATACCCCACTACTTGATGAGTCATTAGTATATGAAACAAGAATTATGAGAAAACATACCGGAGGTTGACAAATTTTCACTGGCGAAGTTCCAGGATTATGAGGCTTCAACAGTTTTCTCTCCTTACTTGAAGGACTGGGTATCATACCTATAAACGTATTACTACATAAACTGCTGTAAGCGCTTAAGCACTCGCGATTTTTGATTCAATGCAGAATACAACAGCTATGACTGACGGGAAGCCATTCATTGAAAGGAATAACGTCAGAAGCTACAATACTCACATAAGAAACATGATTGCAAATAGTACTGATCACGAACAGCCATGTTCTTGTAATGAAGGCTACAGAAGGCTATAATCGTTAACGAAATACCAACCGCACGCGGCTTAGCATAACCATTGTCCAAAAAACTAGGCAGGACCATCCAATTAGTTTTATGGGGAATATAATTACTACTCTTCGCTTGATCCAGGATTCCAGAGCTGACAAGACTAGGCCTGTGTTTTTAGTATGTTTTTAGATGGTCGCTGTAAACCTATCAAGAACAGTCGATATGACGACATCCACTAGAAAATGAGATAGGCATTTGGATTCCTAATTTCACACAAAGCATCGAATCTTGGGCAACAGTTGAAGGGGAACTTGTGCAGACCTGGCAGGACGTAATGTCCGTCAGCCGTGTAAAACTACGTTACAATTGATTTAAATCGTTCCCTGTCTTCAAAAGTACTATTGGTGAAAAGTTTGGGTACGGGAGCAATACGATGCCGCAAACACTGCAGCCACTGCTACTCACTCGTATAAGTTTTAATTTAAACAAACAAACCAAAATTTTACCCTGTGAAAAATAATAGCTTACATCAAAGAAATACTATGTATTATATGGATGTCTGACGCATACAAAGTTCACGACGAAAATCGTCGATTATAAATCGTAATTTTAGAAGCCCTAACGAGAATAAGAATTGTCTGTAACATTTCCTGTAGGGCTTGAGAGGAAGTCAAATTAAGTCGAATATATCATTTGGAAGGAATTCTTCTTCTGATAAAGGTTGTCCCCCAACCAGAACTAAGGTCAATAGAAGAGTTGCAGTTTTCGTTTCAGAAATAATGAGACACAACACCACGGCTCTACAATATCAGCATAAAAGATGACAGCCGATTATGGGAGATTTCATGGGCAACTGGTCGATATGGGCTTTAACACAATGTATCCCCATGGAAGCTCGGTCAGCTGTGGTTAACAAAGCTGCCGACCGGCTACGTGCATAATGAACCCAGCCGACCGCAGCCAGGTCACACGACACGAACAAGCTCGAAGGAAAATCGATGCTGTGCTTTGTTTGCACGCAAGTTTTTTCCCTTCATACACGTCAGTTCGTTCGTCACAAACTGGAGCTTCTATAAAGCCACATAGATATATTCCCCTAAAGAGTCATAGTAGGGCAGATATCTCTATGCTGCTCCATTTTGTTAGTAACTAAGCAATAATGACAAACAAAGAACGCGAAGCCCCCAAACTGCTTGGTGACTGGACGGGAACCCCCTATGAGCGGTCGCGACACCGCAACTGACGCACACCCACCGACCCGAACGACCACACCTTCATTACGGCCGCCGAAACGATCGATATAGAAATCATCTGCTGCACATTATCGATCGCGACGTGCTTAAGATTCGCAGGCGTGCTGGCTGCATGCCAACTGCTTGCAAATACGGTACTACGCGCTAGTTTGAAACTGATGTTTTGCTTCCATCGTTGATACTTGAAATTGCACTTAAATTAAGCCTTATTTCTTGAATTGCAATCAATGTGGTAATTATTTGTAGTTCTACTCTTATTATGCGCAACAAGTAGGGGAAATGTAGTTGGGTAGGGGGAAGCACTGAGGTTTCATATGCAGCCAGGTTTCTAAAAATAAGGGCTGACAAATCAGGTTTTAATATCTCGTGAACGTGTGATACAGTAGCCTTTTTTGCGTCGTATATGTGATGGGTGTTTGGAGGCTTGAGTGTGTTTTCTGGCTATTGTATAACACATTCACGAGACTTTAAAATCCGTCTTGTTGAGGGCTATAGCGCCGAGAAGGATGGCGGATGGTTTTGCAGACCTGTAGTGGTGCCTAGAAACGACTCTCACTTGGGGCGGGGGGAAGAAGTTTTTTGCATGAACCCTCAAAGGGAGGAGCGTCGTGGTGAATGAGTTGCTAACCATGTGAAAAAGCTGAAATGTAAGAGGATTTGACCAGATGACGTCTTGCCGAGAGAGCGCAGACGAGGAGGCGAAAACTTGTGCCCAGCTTCCCTCCCCCTCCTCCTCCAACCCGTCCCGTGACGGTTCATGTACCCGCATTCCCAGGGCAAGTGTCAGTGGCTCCCGTCAATTACTATAAACATTCGCTTTACTTCATTTTCACCCAATATTAATTGTATGCACTTGGGACAAGCGTGTCTGAGTCTTTTTAGAAAATTATTGATTTTACGCGCTTTATAGCAATTTCAATTACCAGCACAGATTCCAGTACCGCTCGTTTGATTCCACTTCACCATGGGTCAATTTCTCACAATTATCAATCTCTTTTCAGGTATGGCGATTGTATGCCCCGAATGTGGTGTTGACAAAGGAACGAAAGTCTACTCGCATCTATTCTATGCCCATTCTTACAGTAAAGATGCTATAGAACGATTCAAAGAGAGGAAGCGTCAGGATAAAGTTTTGGCTAATTGCTCGGATTCAAAACTATTTACATGCTATCTATGTGGTCTACCGTACTCAAAACGAGATTCTCTCACGAAGCATTTAGTGAGGAAACATAGCGATGCCATTTCCAATGAGATACGGAGAGGTCTGGTATGCCCGCTTTGTGGAGAAGAAGTGAAGGTAAAATCATCAGCTCTCATTGTTTTTTTTTTGAATTGCGGTCATGGCTGCAAATGATTGACATCTTTCAGGTTAGAAGTTCAAGGGCTTTTGACGCAAGAGCATCGAGCGTTGGCCCTTGACGATTGACGCTCTTACGTGAGCGGCGCTCATTAAAATCTTAAAATCTGTGGGTACATTCATAGTACGTGCGTTCTGATGCAGATATCCGCTTCAGTGACACAGACATCGATTTTCGAGGTATCGATCAACATCGGGCCCCAGACGTCGGCGTTAGAAAGGGGGTACCATGAATGCGACTGGCTGTAACTAGAGCTTACTGCCATGATGCGGCTAGTTGACGGGATGAGATGCATTGATGTTCTATCATTGAATGCCATCAACTCTCTGACTCGGAATATACCAGACTGCGCCTTGAACCGAATTAACTAATCGAGCTGGGGCCTCTTTGTATTCACCTCGCAAAGGTATATTTTCCGGGTATGGGTCAAGTAGCGCCATCGCGGTTACGGCAAGTGTAACAAGCATTCTGGTATGTGACGAGTGTACGCAGCACCCAAAAATCGTGAAACACCTCTACCGTTTGCTCCTATTCCTTTTCTCTACTGCTTAATTGAACAACGTTTGATTCTGATGAGAATTGGAGGCAGCGTGAGAATCTCCAATCAATACAGTGAATCTTGCAGATTCAACGTAATCTCGTGGAGCACTGGAGTCTTGTACATTCTGCGCGTCCTGACGACTATAAAATAGAGAAAACTTTTTTCAACGACAGAGATTCCTATGAGGTGTGCCTATTTTTTTCTTCGATTAATCGACTTCTGTAATGCAATAGAATCCTGTAGGAATGGCGGTCCAAAACCGATGAAAAAAACAACCCAAAATTGGTGATAGTGAGTACGAAGACATTCGGTAATAAAAAAGTACAGCATTATCGCTGTAATAGGACTCTACGGAAAAAGAATTTCGCTCCAAGGCGATCGAGAACAAAGAAGAATGTCACTTGCTGCACTGCTTTCATGGAGGTTTGACCCACTCTGTAATCTTTCTGCTGAGTTTTGATTTTACGTTTTGTAGGTTATCGAATGGGGAAATACGTTCGAAGTAGAGTACTGCAAAACTCATTGCGGGCACGGAGAGCTTTTCGGGAACGCTGATGGGAAAATCGAAGAGCTTATACCACATCCTTTGGAAACACTCTCCAATATACTGCAGTCGAACAAGGAACTACTTCGAGTTTTTGATACGGTAAGCTCCAAAGCTTGTTAGAACAAAACATCTTTAACAATGTCATGTCGTACAGCTGAAAATGACCATCTTTTCAATAGTAGTTACAAAAGTTCTTTACTAATTAGATCTATAAGATGAGGTACGTGGTAAAGAAAGCTAGAGATTACCTATCTTGATTTTTACAGGCTGTTTCTGCTTTGCGTTCAAAACTGCTAGAGCTGTCAGATGTACCAGATCAACAAGTAAACGACCACCTTTCAATGGTTGTAGACATTGTTAAAAATGCAGATATTTCGACATCAGCATTTTGCATATCCAATCCAATACTGGAGCCATCACGTGTTATGACTACGGTGAGCCCGATATTGTCTTATACTTGTCTAGAATGATTGAAAATACCTTCATCATCAATTTCTTGGCATTCAGGAAGCTATGGTTGCACCAAAGATTGAGCCGGGTGCCAAGGCACCAAAAGTCGAAATTGAGGATTAGTTCGATTGTACATAAGTCATAGTTCCATTAGGTTTCTGAATAACCCTTTTCCGTTTTTTGCTGTTTTTGCTTTAAGACAAAGCTTTTTCTTACCAAATCCTTTGGCTCGTGAAGTACAAAATTCAGGTTGTTTGCCTTTTTGTTCTAGGAAATGTCCCAGATGCATTCTTTTCTGGCAAAATCGCATAATACATTCCTCATATGCAATCGGGTTGTTATGGTTGGCTTTTGCTATTCAATCGTGTGATCTGGCAATAAATTAAATACGGGTAGTTTTGTATTATGTATAAGTTGGTTAGCAGCAAGTTCTTTTCCAAGTCCATGCCATGGTTTTCCTATCAAAAATTACATTTTTGATAGGAAATTAGAATTACTTTTTTGCATTGCATACATTGTTTCTTCAACGGGTTTGTAATTAATGTTGTGACCGACAGATAAAATGTTTTATCGAATAACTTATAGATGTACAACTGATGGTGTGTTAATAGCCGAAAACAACATCTTGAATGTCTAGCAGAAGTGTAGCAAATGGTCTGTGAATCATTATACATAGTTCATAAAACTTACAACATATTATTAACTGCAAAATTTTATATAGATTATTCTTAACAAATGCAGCTATGCTTGCGTTATCAAAGATAAAACGAGAGCAGCCAGATGTTATTATGTATGTTTAGCCTTGAGAAAAGCTCAAGAGATCGGTTACATAACATTGAATCACATCGAGTATTGCAGAAGAAAATCTACGGTGTACCATATCGTTGATCACGGAAAACCTTTAGTTGCTCGATAGCAAGATGAAGTTTTTTTGCTGGACCGAATGTAAACGAAAGGTGACTGCGTAAATCGTCGAAACCCATCATCAACATGGCGTCTCCGTCGACATCTTCTCGCAAGAATGTCGCTGCACACGTTTCAGAACCCGTCACTGCTTGCGCCCAGCGGGCTGCTACATCAGGCTGAAAGTTACTGGCTTACATCTGTAAGTGAAATGAGGACAGAGTGCAGTGGTAAGAGCGTGAAGTCGTAGTCACAGGTATCTTCTTGAAGATATATTTGTAATTCTAAAAATTCCTGAAAGCCTACCTTTACGCTCCTCACCAAGAATTGAAATGACCCGCTTCGAAAAAGGCCTCATCACTAGCACTCTCAAGCATCCCCATAGTAATTACTGCTTACCCAATACTCTCAAAACATTCACAAACATGAAACATACCGTCCAAAGCTTCGGATCAACATCGTAGTCAACACCTTGAACATTAAGAGGTCCACACGATACCGCAACCGGTGTCGCTACAGTCGGTGGTGGCTCCGTAATCTGTGGTGGTTCAATGAGCATCGTAGGAGAATTCATTGTTGACTGCACCTTAGGTGTTTGAAGCTGCACCTGGAAGAAAAAAACATCTTTGTTCAAAAAGTTCTGAAAACAAAATGAAAAAAAAACCAGCATTGCATAGTCAGCAATGCAAAACTCTAACCTCTTTTACGACCTTCTTTGATGGTGACGGCTCTTCGAATTTCTTCGGTTTTGACACTGAAGGCGGCGTGTGGTCTTCCTCCATCTTTGCTCGCACTGAAAAAGACAACCACTTGGTCAGCCCTCAGAGAATATAGGTACTGCTGTCAATAACGAACAACCTACTATCATAAACACTTGAAGATGATGATATTGTACCTTCAGAGCCACCACCTGATACTCGCTTCATACTTTCAGCTACAAATCGAAATTGTAGAACAAACCCTCATAAATACAAATTACGGAACACAACCCAAGTACAACGTAGTTGTAGGTACGTTCAAATTAATATAGCATGAACTTACAAAACTTTCTGTTGTTCTTCTCGCTAGCCATCAGCGACTGATATGCTCGGCGACACTTTGTTGAGCAATACTGAGGGGTTGAAGCGGAGCGCTCCTTCTGGAAATGAACGCCTGTTGAAAAACATGGTAGCAGAGGTAAAAATTACACTCTATAAATGAAAAAAACAATAAAATATTGATGAAAAATTTTGAAAAAACTGCAAAAACTCACCTCCTTGAAAGAAACTTGGCAATACAGACAGCGGTCTTCCGGTGAGTCTTCAATATGTGGCAATATGCGTGCGCTCACCGTCGGAGTACTACGGACTATTTCCTTTTCCTTTTCTTTTTCTTTCTCTTTTTCTTTCTCTTTCTCCCTTTCTTTCTCTTTTCGTCTATCATGTCTTCCACTACCTGGAATTGAATTGAGAGTCTACCATAGAGCTCAACAAACAAATGAAATATTGCATTGTTGAAAACAAAGAAAAAAANAAAAAAATGAAAATAATTCGAGTTAGAGATAAATTCCACATACACCGCGTACTGCTATGTATTATCAATCCGCATTTTAACAAATGAAGCAAGTACCACAATGGCTGAAACCGCCTTTACGAGCTAACAATTTCCGAACTAAAAAAAAAGACCACCTATTCTGAAAACCACGAGACCGAATAGACCGAACCATATACGGACATTATAAGCGACCCGATGACCTGATTACCGATCGACTCTCGCCAAAAATGCGTGAATTGAAATTGAGCCGTTTATCAAAGCCTTCTGCCTACTTTGACTAGCCCCAAGCGCACACGTTTTAAAGAAAACAATAATTTAATAATTTCCGATAAAAAGTAAAAGATGTACAAGAAAAACTAACTGCGTCTAGTCGGCTCGACAGATTCTACCGACGATCGTGGACGTTCCGACTTTGCCGGACTTTCAGAAGTAGTTGAGTGTGTACTCCTGCGCTTCTGCCTAGAGCGAGACTTGTCCGATGTTTCCGCGTGTTCTTCACCAGTTTCGGATGAATTCCGTTTTTCCTTTTCCAGAACACTTTTTCGTTTCTCGGTATCGAGTATACGTCGGCCAGCATCCTTCGGCCCAAAGTCCATATTCAAGAGTAATTCTAACTCATTTGTTCGCCTTCGCGGAGGATGAGTAGCAGAACCCGGCCGGCGGTTCTAAAATGCGAAAGTCAGACACAATCATCATGGATGTGCATCACGAAGCAGTAGCGGCAACCATGCAAGAATTACTTGTACCCCTTTTCGAGAACTCTCAAGTGCGAAATATTACAACAGCTATTTGGCTACATAGCTAAAGCTTTTGAAGAGAATGGGAATGAAGCCCATAAAACCTTAGGTTGTTTACGCTCTTCATTAAGATCCTCTGGTATTTCTTCTTCTTGAACTTCTTCCTTCTTTGGAATTACAGCAGGCGCTTCATTTTGTGCTGCAGTTGACCGACGCGTGCGAGATGGTACTTTTCTTTTGTGCTCTTTCTCTGGCTCTTCTACAGGTGCAGCTTGCTTCGTTGGCGGACTATTTTTTCCACGTGGAGCTGGAAATCATAAATGAGCAGAACCGCATTTATTAGAAATATCCTAAACAATAACGTGATGGCAATGCAACAAGTGAAGCTTCGGTAGAAGTAAAGAGTAAAACCCGATCCAAAATGAAAGTTCATAGGAACTTCAAGTAGCTAAACTTTTTCGGAGGGTAATACCAAACCAGAAAACCACAAAAAACGTAAAAGAGAAACAAAAATAAATATGTATTTCCCACCTTTTGTGTCAGCCTTGGTCTTGACATCGATATCTGCTATCATTGGCATGATATCGTCTAGAACATCCGATGACACGAGCTCAGTAAGTTTGTCGTATTGAGCTAATGGAAACGGGACGTCAGATTCCTGGTCATACACCAAAATCAAAGAAAAATGTAACCATACAAGTAAATATAGTGTCTATATTGAAAACATGAAATCGATACATTTCTCTGGGTGCCAACCTCAATCGTAAAACCATCCATGTAATGAACAAGGGGCTTTCCACACCCTCCGCCTCTTGCGCGGAACGCTAATGCTTCACGAATAAATATTGCTTCCACCGATTTCGTGGAATCAATGGGTGGTTGCGGTGATGAGTCATCGATAGAATCACCTAAGAACACAAAGGTCGCATATGGAAAATCTATCAAGAACGATCGTTTTATCACATGAACTGCAAAAAAATTCTACTTAAGGCTCAGGCTGATACAGAGAAGCTCAGGGAGTTTGACATACCTCTGTCCAAAGCGGGTGGTGCATCTCCTGCGGTATCTGGGCTATCAGTACCACATGAGCTGCTATCAGCCCGACCTTTTTCGTCCATTCCTAATGCAAGGTATTCGCCTACACTCATCTCACCAGACCCGCTTTCAGGACGGCGTTTTTTACAGCGACTTGCCATAGACTTCTAAACGGTACACCACTGGAAGGCCCAACACAAAATAAATCTTATATCCTTCACAACTATTCAGGAATACCAACAAACTATAAGAAATATGCTAACACTTACACCATGTTGCTGTACTTGCTGTTGTTGTTGTTGCTGCTGTTGCTGCTGTTGTTGCTGGCGATGAACTTGCTGCATGGTTTGCATGCCCTGAATCCCTTGAGCAATCTGCACTTGCACAAGATTCTGAGGAATATATCCCGCTGAAAAAGCCTTTTTTGATACACTATTGGCTAAACATGGCAAGATACTATCTAATTTCACTAGGGATGAATACCAACCAGGCCTTTTTGTTAGATGCTCAAACAGGCGCGCCAGCTTTTTGCCACGGGCACAATCAATTGAGAGCGATACGTCAGCAAGGGCAGCACTTTTGTAGCTTACTACTAAGTACAATTTTCTTTCAATAGTCTTGCGACTTTATACCTTAAGGTACAAGAGGGATATCGATTTTTGCATGTTGTGGGAAGAAAAAAAGCCACATTTTCAACAGAGGCCGACAAAAAATGAAAAAGAAGAGTTTGCTAAAAATCAAAGTTAGAGGGTGCGAGTCCTTTAAAGAAGGGAATGCATCCAACGCAGAACACTAGAGTGCATTTGATGATGACGTCATTTCATTGAAGGGCATCTGAGAAAACGTCAAAACATTTCAACTCACGGTGCATGGTCGAAGTATTAAGAACCATAGGCCCATTCGGACCTTGAACAACCATCAGAGCAGTGTTGCTTGTTCGCATAGCATTCTGAAACTTAAAGCGAAAACATTAGCAAATTGTGGGCGGCTTTTTTAAGCCGCTTTAATATGTATGTATTATTCAGAAAAATATATGAATATGTAATAACCATTGCCGCTTGTTGGGAAACCATACCCTGAGCATTTGAGGCTTCCGAAGGATCTAAAAAAGCTCAAAAAATCTATAATAAATGAGGCAATTGTAGTAGCCATCACAGAGCAAGTCCATGGCTAAGTCCACAGCTACCACACGCAATCTTGCAATAAAACTCGCTTGGTAACTCGAAACAGGTATGTGTACGACAAAAAACTAAGCTCATCCTAAACGACTGAACGACGGCGTCTTGCCCTAGTAACATCCTCAACTCGATCTGCGACGACTACGTATGACAGTTGGTACATCAACTCACGTGGCATAAACCTGATATTTTGTCCGATTCTAGCGTTTGCTGGCAGAAACTGTGGCATAAGTTGAATCGAACCTGAATCACACAATTTAATGACTGCAGCTAGATAATTTCATCATTACAAGTACCGACACTTTCCGGGAGGAGAGGTAATGTTAATGCTTTCAGGGAACGTGGGTGAAATACCAGAATAATAGTGGATTAGTGAACTGGTGAAATTTACACGACTTGCGATAGAGGAGCTCATAAGAATTAGTTCGAGCCACAAACTATTTTCCAAAGGTTGAACGACGGTTGAAGGAATATTCACTTGACTAAGCCAAAAACACCAAATCAATAAAGTAGTGGCCTAGCTAGCAACAGAGCACTCTCTTTCACAAGCGCACGTGCACATGACATGAAGTTAGGCAATTTCAATGGCACCATCGCTAAAGTAGCAGAAAGCATGACCAAGCTGGCAAGCTTTCACTGAGCACACCTAAATCCTCCCAAAGCTCATTAAGCGAATCAATTTCTTTCCAGTGCCCGTACAACCGACAATGCGAAATGGCACATGTTGGGGTTTAATTTTGAAATTCTTAATAGCGTGCAATCCCTGAGTAAAAGCAGCAGTGATCAAGAACAAATAAGTGGGTAGGAATTTTATATATCATGGTGAAAGAACAAGATGTTCGAAACCAGATAGTGTATAAAAAAGATATAAAACTAGCATTTACAAAGAGATAGAAACCATACCAGGAGCTTGCTGGCCGTCACTTATCGATCCACCATTGGAAACCATGCGCATCGGAACAGGAATCAATTGTTGCGGCGCCTTAACAAACAACTTCTTAAGAAGCGATTCCAAAGAGTAAGGAAACTAAAAATTTGAATCTAGCAACATTGGAGCGAGTACCTGCATTGAATTCATCGCAATAACGCGGCCTGTTACGGGAACTTGCTGAACCTGATGCAACTGGACCATTTGTGTAGTTCCCTGCGTGTTTCTCATTTGAGCTTGCTGTTGACTTTGCAATTGACGAGGCGCTGACGTACCTTGAACGGTAGCATTCTTGAGCAGAATAGTGCTTCATACTTCTGATAGATACAGACTTCATTAGATCCCGGTCTAATGATATGTGGCGTTATCCCTAGCGCCATCCACCACTTCACTGATCTCTTGTCACTATCAGGGGACAAGTGTGTGCTGTGCTTTCTTCCGTCTCATCTGAACAGACCGTGCCAGGTAGCCTTTGAGCTTGAAGAGTATCTACCACCTGTGACCGAGGATTTGCTTGAAGATCTGCCTTATCTGGTACATTATCGTGAGTCATGTGTGGATCACTGACCATTAACCATCTATTCGGTGCTACATTCTGCCTACGATTTGACTTGGACTTTCCTGTGTTGTTCTGTTTCTGTTTTCTATTTATGTTTTTTTTCTTTAGTTTCCAATATGTAAGGCGCTGGTTTTCTTCTTTCCTAGTTGTGTTGCTTTCCGCTTTCCGCCTTACTCGGGCACACTCTAATGAGTGTATTTTAAATAAATAAATAAATAAATATGAATTAATGCGAGCTGATAAGCAAATCTCAAATGATCAAGAATTATGCCAGAGAAAACGAAGAAAGATCATTTCCCGATATCCGACTGAGTGGAGTGAATGGGCGAAGTGAGCCCAGACGCTGAATCGAAAAAACTCTTCTTTTACGCCAAGCAAGAGACGCTCCTTACAGATGTTAAATAAGGATGGAGCAGAGGAAATTACAACGCATTCATAGTTACTTTTGATACAAGCATTCATTGGTACATTTGATACGTAGCTATAAAGAAGGCGAAACAATTTAGGCAATAGTGAGAATCTGAAAGAACTAAGAACAGTCGTTACACCGAAATTGACTCTGTAACTAACCTTGTGGAATAGATCCAACCATTCTCATCATATCAGTTGTAGTGGATTGTTGCCTGGGTGCAAGGTTGCGCAAGCCTGCCGTTGAGTTCACTATACGTCCTTGCTGAAAAAATAGGCGCTGTGCTCATCTGTCAGATTTCACGTAACCCTTCGATAACGAGCCGTCTGTTTCTGAATTGGAAAAACCCGGAATCAAGGAGCTGGAGGCTTTCAATTTACAGCCACCGCTTTATTGATAAACCCCGTACTCCTCCTAAACTACCTGGGTGGAGGACTCAAGTTGAGTCTAATCTTGAGTAACTTTATCAGATATTTTTGTAAAAGAAAACATAGATGATATGCGAACCAATCTTTCCACCACAAAATAAAGAGCGCACAATTCTACTGTCGCGTTGACCGTCTAGGAAAGTTCTGAGAGAAAATTTGAAAATAAGCTTTTTCTTCATGGATCGTTGCTTTTTCCAAAGCCAATATCTGTAGCCCATCTTACTCTCGAATCTTTTCAGGCACCACATTCACGCAACAACAGCGTAACTAAGGATTCCTCGCATGAATTCGTGTTATCTCGTGCGATATTGATTTCTTCTCAAGAAATAGGCTTAGTAGTTAAGGGTGATAATACGAAGCACTTCTACGACCACCGATTCTCTCCCGCGAATCCCTCAAGTCCCCCAAGCTAATTCAGAGCTTTTTAAACTACTTTTGCCTGGCTTTACTACTCGCAATTTGAAATCTACTTTCCCATATGTTTGAAGGCTCGACAAACCAACAAGGCTATATTTAGCTAAATTTAACCTACCATTCACGTCCACAATTACCTCCAATACGAATATCAAGAAAGACATTCCACTTCCCATCTCCTTTACTCAATTTCACTCGACAAAAATTGGAAAGTTTCGTGCTTGTGTTTCTTTTTGGAACGAAAAATTACGAGTTACCGTTTGGATATAGAAAATGCGAGCATGAGATTTTTTCACAAGTTTGCGTTTCGTCATACGGAGGTATTTTCGATAAATACATCGAGTCGGTCACCATGAGGAATAGAGAATTTCTGAACAAAACATAATCTGCTACTCAGATACAAATAATAATGGACGAAAGATTAACTTTTTAGGTGTTATTAAATCCCGTCAAAGGGATGCGCCCACGACTTCGACTTCCATTCAGAATCGAGTAGCGTAATGAATGCGTATGAGGCCTATACTATGACTTGCGGTGGCCAGCCATTTCCCAAGTCAGGGCTTTCATCCTCCCATACGAGTTTGGTACCAATTAACCGACACCGGAGGGATAGAAAGCTTGGTTGGCCCAGGGAGATATTGATACGGATTCGAACCCGCGACCATGCGTGTGAGAAGTGCCCACAGAACCTCTGCCCTTGATACAAAAATGCTTCGTGTTATTATCCATGAATAGTTATCATTTTTATACAGTTAGGATACCATCTGTTGGTATACATTCCCTCCAGAGAGACTAGAATGGAGATCTAGCCGAGGTCATCCTAGGAGCGTGACAAAAAGACACTAACCAGGGAGGGGTAGTCTACTTATCTTGGAACTTTGAATTCAGACCCAGATAAATCGATAGAGTTTT